>UZAN01047433.1:0-13112 GCA_900618425.1 Echinostoma caproni
GACTCCTTTTTTGATGTGTAACGATTCATCTATGTAAACATCCTATGGGACAAGAAAGGCGCCAGCTTGTAAGCTATTCCCATAATAAAACTTTGACTCTGACTTTGGACTTCCCGTCGAGTCACCATCACTTTGTCACTATGCTTGGCTTTCAAAGATGAAGAAAGTAACGATTATTTTTTAGTGATAACAATCATTTCAGAATGGGTGGTGCTTTACTAACTGGAACTCACTCCTCTCCGACGTGGATTTACAGGCTTGCCCGTAGATAAGGAGAGACTGAGCGTCGGACAGGCACAAGTCTTTTCCGGTCATGTCTACACGATGCACAATATTGGCCACTTCGAACGTTTTTTCATCAGGTTTGATCAATAATTTATTAGTAGATTCCAGAACTTTGATCAGTGATTGTTGCGGAAAGTTTGGTGTTGGTAATACCAGCTTAGGTGATTCATTCAGCTCGTGAGGTTTTAGTGAACAATGCAGTATGGGAATCAAAATCCCTCTCTCATTGTGAGTTTTACAATATAATTTTGCCAACTAGAGGTCGTTCTTGGAGAAATTGCACCTAAATATCTTATAAATGCTCAAAATATTTGGCATTATCCTCTAAAATTCCTGGTAAAAGTTTTTCGTTTCTTCCACATTTGATTTCATCTTCATTAATACTCCTCAGAGAACAGAAACCTATCTTTTATCAGAACAAAATATTATTATTAAGACTGTTTTGGATTTAATTAGTTGAATCAAGTTTCACTTCTCCGCAGACCTGAAAAATATTTTTTTCAAACTTATCGCCTGCAAAAGTGGTTTGGCAGCATCCCGCTTCTTTTTATCCACTTTCGTAGGCTTTTTTCAGAGACTGTCCATTTTTCTCATTATCAGCATACCGTTCCGAATTTGAAATAGCACAACTTGGGCTGTTGGCCCCTCTCCAGCTAAACTTTGTCTAGCCACGAAGAGGATTCCTTGTTAAAATATATCATCTTGGGATTTCAGTGACCCACAATTAATCCTTTTTCATGAAGCTGCTCATTCTGTTGTTTAGATAATGCTAAACGTCGACCAATTCCATTTCGCATTCGCTGGTTCTCACAGATTTGATTTTTTGTTCGTCGTGGCTAAAACAAGCTAATTTCCTCAATAGTCATGAGCACGACGCCCAAGCCTTTAAGTGAAATCCGTTCCATTCATGGATCTCGTGTGATTAACATTATTAATCTCTTTAAAGTGAAACAAGTGGAAGTGAAAGATTCTTGCTGTCTGCTGAATGATGTTAAATGGCAAGGTTCTTCAATTTGACTTAGAATTTCGGACATTCCTTGGTGTTTATTTTGCCAATGCAACAATTCCGTCGGGTTGCATTGTTCTTATTTTGTCTTTGAAAAAATTGTCACCAGATATATGGACCTTTATGTGGACTACTTCAATATTTTACGGTTTCACTAACCTTGTCGGATTTTTTGAAATATCCTTGATGTTTATGTCTATTATTTCCTAGTATGTTTCCTTATTTTTGCCAGATTTTATTTAATAAAGTTTTGAGTACATTTTTCGCGAGCAAATCCCAAGATTCACCATCTTTTCTGTTTCCTTTTGCGTGTGTTTGTGCTCCAATGTTTTAAAAGAAGTGATCCACATAGTTGGATTTTGATCAATGGGTATAATTACTCTAAGTTTAAACGACACTTCACTTTACTCCGATATTACCTAGACCATGGAGGATTGTAGACGAAAGAAAAATAAATTATTTACAAAATAAAGCTCACGACAATGATTATCACATGTCCATATGCACTACATAGTAACTAGTGGGCCTGTCTTTAGTCTTGATAACCTTTACGAATCCTGAAGATATTCCATTTTCCCATTCTTCTTTCAAGAAAAGGTTGATAACTGCTGGAAAGTCCATCCCAAAGCGTTGAGGAAGAGAAATTCCGATATTGTTTTGTGACTGTGATCTTAATGAAATAGTCTTACTGTTTTCACAGACGCTGCTTTTCTATGTAAAATGTTCATGTTGACATCGTTTCCTGGACAAAATTTAATGGGGTAAGTCTAAGTTATTTTACACGTTTATTCCGATTCCCGTCCTCTACGCCGAGGTGCAAGAAGTTTCGGTGTTATAAACTCCTTGGTTCATTTGCATGTTTACAAAACAGATAATCAACGAAAGACTCGCAATTGACTGTGATTTTGTGATGTGCGACACTGACCTCGAAAAATTCCTTGTACACTTAAATGCTTTGAATATGCATAGTATACGATTCGAACAAAGTACGTGTGCTATTCGATTTGAACTTGTTCCATTCCGGGGATTGGGATTGCGCGAATTCTGGAGCTGCATTTCATATATCATTCACAATACTATAGATTTCAAGCTTCACTTGTACACAAATGAAAATTAACATTTAATGTAAGTCAAATGTTAACCACTAAAAAATTATTAATAAGTCATTTGTAACATGGAGGCTCTCCTTTGTAGAAGAACTTCATTTGTTCTTTTTAAGGAGGCTTAATTATGACTGGCATACAGGCTGAGAGAATATTTTCTGTTGAAATTGTAGAAAGCTAGGCGATCCCAGCCATGATTTTAGGCGCCTATAATCAAAAATATTGCACTTATACACATGAGAATGTTCTCACTTTTCGAAAATATTTAGTAATCAATACCACGACTGACTGAAATTAGGAGTACACGAAAACCGTGATCACAGGGCTCCCAATTGGAAACCTCTGAATGATTTTAACCCTTAATTAGTCACAACGATGAATACAGTGGAGCGGCGGACACAATGATCGTTATGCATCCATTCAATCTCTTCACAAACATTAATTTCGTTCTGTTTCCTCGCGTTTTTATTTCTTTCATCTACTTCTTCCCATCACTCCTTCATTACAAAGGGTAACCAAAAGATAAAAACCAAAACCAACACATTGATTGAATTAACCACACTAAACTGAGTTGAAAACCTGAATAAATTATGTTCATTCGATCACGCCACAATGTTACACAAGCTATTCATGAGGATAATTTCCAAGGCCCCACCACCATTCGGTGTCTACTGAAGTACTTCACCGACGCACATATATATTTCGGAAAAGGAACTGCGGTTAATGGGGATTTCACTCAAAAAATACATACATACATAAATTTTAAGCAACCATAAGTGACAGTACGTAGGAACCATGCACTCTGAAACTTCTATTTTGTCAGTTGTGTCCATGCACATTGCGCAACTAATGACTTTCTGTCCACTGTCCCATTCCAATCCTTTCGAGCCTATGTTCACCCGTACTGAAAAGACTGGCGCCAACAGTACGCATCAAACTGTACTTATTTATATTTTATTTCTTAATAGTTACTTTCTTTACAACATGACTTGTTCGCACATGCACATTGCATTCAGTAGGGATACTAACTCGCTTGACTAAGGTCAGTTAATGTTTAGTGATGAAGAATGGAACGATGGGCACACAACAGATGTGTCCAAGCGCGACACATCGTGCTATCTCATTCAAGCGTTTTTCTACATCAAATGATACAAACCGGCAATAAAATAAGCGAGAAGCAACATGCTGTCAGTGTGAGTTTCTTTCACAACTTAATTGTAAGATGCGCTTTGGAGTAGTGCAACTTGAGAACCGCCCACCGCACCCAGGTAGTCGAAGAATTTAAAGCAAAACTTACGATAAATCCTGTTTTGCCCATTAATCAGCATTGGGGAAAGAACATTGGTGAGTTGAAACCGGACAGTTGAACAGATTATAAATTGGGTGAGAATGGTGCATGCACCACANCACTTGCTCGAGCAGACTGTCCCGAATCGGATATAGTTAAAGTTGATCAATTTTACTGAGGACTTGATGAGTGACTACCTCGGCCCTCTTCTTATGGTGGCAGTGTAATACATTTAAACACAAACTTCTATTGATACCACCTAATGAATTTCCTGAAAGATGATGAAGTGAGCTAGAGTATCTTCGTTGACCCCATAGCTTATTATACAGCAACTTTACTATTGGGAGTAGAGCAGCAACAGCAATATTATCGCACCCAACAAAAATAACTCGGAATCATATAACTATTCCGTATCCACATAAACAGAAACTGAGGTCATTCCAAATAGCCTATTCTAGGGGGCATAACAACTACTGCCAGTATTTAGCTTTGACTTGAAGCGCTCATGTGATTCCTCGCTTTTTGCAGTAGTCACATCTGGATAAACCACCCGAAAATTTAAAAAACAAAGATGACTTTTAGTAAAATTGTATTATTCGTTTTTCGCGTGAAGCGCTAGCTGACGAACAATACCTTTGAATTTCTCGCTCGCTATGAACTGGCACAAACGAAAAAGCAACTGTGCACTAAAACAAGTCGACGGCAAATAGTCCGTCCATTGTGAAAACCAACTGCACAGGATTCACACCAAATACGTGCAACATTGCAACTTATCACTAAACACAACGAAGGTACTGAGTGTAACGTACTGTTTACCTCAACAGCACTTGGCACCGTAAATTATGATTGATTTAGAAAAACATTGGAATCAGATGAGCGCATCAGAGGAAAAATCGTGTAGTGAACTGCCAATTGATTGAATGAACAATATTATTATTGGGGCTTTATGTGATTCGCCATTTCAAGTCACGGAGCTTAAGTTTACAACCATCGTGACGGAACACAGCAGGTCCTTGTAACGGTGGAGTTTACCTCTTATACTGTGCGTCATACGAAAAAAATAACACACACCTTGAGAGCTAATTGTAGTAGTCAGAATAAAGACGCATCATAGATCACAAAGCGGTCGCAAATGAAGCAAAGAATCGCAATAGCAATCGTACGCTGGAATCTTCCATCACTGAGACGCAGAGGTCACAGAAGTAGCGGTTCATTTAGTTAGAGAATTCAATGGGATCAAATAAGATTTAAATAAAAACATTACTGATCAAGCGGACATCGACCAATTGCCACCCTTGTTCTTCGAGTCACACGGTTTCTGTTTGAACCGTATGTTCATTGATTGATCGGTACTGTTGGACCGTGGTTCGATATCCAGAAACTAGAGCTCGTAACCACTTGACTGGAGTAAACTCTAAGGATTGGTTAACCACACTAACTTTAACTGCAGCTCAACTGTCGCGTATCTTCAAAAGCAAAGAATCATGAAACCATAAAAAGAAATCGACCTGTCAACAGAACAGGTAACTTTTGTGTACAGCCAACATATTGCAACATTAAGGGGCGACACAAGACAAGGAATATTACCTACAGGGAATAGCTCACCCCGAAGAATGCTGTTCTTCGCAGTTGATTTTTTAGTTTATCTAGATTTGATAGGATCTTCCATCAGATGAACCTCCGTTCCTCCCATAGAGTGCACCTTCACATCCTATGCACATTAGAAACAACCCATTTTCGCGCATCAGATCCGGTACTTTTGTATGCAACAGTTCAGGTGGCCTTTCTTCCGAATGCGGGCAAAAGAAGTACAATGATGTGATATACACAATCCCAACTGACAGTTTACCCAAAATAATACATGTAAGCATACTTAGGCAACAGAACTCATTTTTATAACTTGAATACTTCAAGTAGAGCACCAACACATTTTACATTTATCATTAGGATCACCGGCAGTCATTCGAAACCCACACTCAGAGGAGCGAAAACTCCCATAAAATGTACGGTTTTCAAGTAGACTTGTATGCTGCTATTGATAGAGTTGTGTGATATTTGCATTTTCCGTTGGGTTATCTAATCGATACCTGTTAGGTTCCAGATTTTCTGTTTATTTAACACCATATGTAGGTCCGCTGAGAGTCCCAACGAAATTAAATGCTTCTTTCGTGAACCGGAAGACTGAAATGAAATCTCAACAAAATCATATTACTTATGAGTAGATAGTTCCCCTCTGTTGAATTGCGTAAACCAGTCATTGCTATTGTTTCGAACTCTCATAACGTTTGTACGATCGTTATTTCTCTAGATACTATAGCAAGACGGACAGGTAGTAGGCAATGGCTCAGACGAAACCCGCATTACCATGCTATCACGGTACCCTCAAATGTGTGAGTAGATCCAGTACGGTGTTATTAGGCTTGACATCATGTGACTTGAAAGCAAACAATCACCATCAGAACCGTATAGCAAAATGGAGAGAAGCACTCATGGCGGATTGTTGCCGAGCAAAAAAGTATGTAAAGTCAGGGAACTGTGTTTTGAGAGAGGAGGGAAGGAAGTGAACCACTTTTGTCAACACACAAAACACATCCCAGTTACACATACACCATTTTAAACGTGCTAACCTGACAACATGAATTTCAATGTCATCAGTTCAGTGCTACGGTGGCTGCTTTCTACCAGGTAGAGTATTTTAGACCACAACCTGGAAGGAAGGAAACATCTACACGACCCAAGTGATCCGAATATTTCTTTATGTCTCATCTCCACGATATGGGTTGACCTCCGCGTCATTTCCTCCAACCCAGAACAGCAACACGAAATAAGACGAGTTCCGGTGGGACACCAGTGTGCTTGCACAATATGCCCTAATCAACGAAGATGGTTACCCTGAATTAGAATTATTACCAAATCTTCTTAAATACTCATCGATCCACCTCATCGCCGGCAGAACGAAATGCATAACAAAACTTTAGTTTGTGAGGCGCTCCTGTTTCCATCAGTGAACACTCCTTCAATTTAATTAGAAATTAGACGTATNGCTTAGGGCACTTCTCACCAAATGAAAATCATATCCAAGATCCAATTTGATGACTGCTCTTCCTAAAAGGTTAATCGAACACTACTATCCCTTGATTCTTCTTCAAAAACTCGTTATTAACTGCAACTTTTCCTTAATACACTGGAATACCAAGACTTAAGCTTCCTCTTTGAAACCTATTTTCTCTTGATGGAGAGTTTGTGCTGCTGAAACCAATAAGAAGACACAAGAAAAATGCATGAATCAGGCGCGGTCATGTGTCACTCAAGCTCAGATCCATCCTTATCGAGCGCAAGATGAATAACTTGAACTTAGGTTTTTCCTACTGATTTCCGAGAGTGCAGCTATGACCATTTACCTTTACATCACATCACCGAATTAGCGGTTAGTGCTTCCGTCAAACTATTTAGGTATGCTGATGAGTCGGTGTTGTCAGGAAATCCCTATTTAATACTTTACTTCTACACAGGTCTATGATATTCACAACTGCTCGTATTTCTTTGACCTCCGTCTTAATATATCTCAATGTTATGAATGTATCTCCACCTTCTCAAGGCGGTGTAACATTCGGGATTCTCTAGTGATTGTCTTTATTTCATGAGTACTGTGTGCGAAGAACATAATGGTCAAAAATGGTATCGAATTTCATTGGTTTTCTAACAGTCAGGATTGTTTTAGGAACTGCAGGGACAGCACTTTCGATTACCTGAACCCAGACAGTTTTGAAGCCAAACACTGTTTCATCAGTGTCCTTTACACTCCACTTTTCTGCTCCCTCGTCAACTAGGGCAGTCTCCTATACAATTTGTCTGGAAAGAGAACTGCATTCAATCATTAAGTACATAAACACGACTGTTTTGTTTTTATCCACGCCAGACTATTCAGCTAAATAAAGCAGTCGATTAACTAATGGAATTCAGTCTAAAGAGGTATGCATAACATCGCCATTAAATAACCGCCACATTTGCTTGAACGCATGCGAGACGCCAAAACGCACGTAAAGAGCAGCAAGGAACTCGGGGCTGGCGAACGCAATGATAAAGCAGTATTTAGTGCAGAGAAGAGAATATGCATAATTGACCTGTAGTTCACAGTGATACATTTGTGCGCATTTCGAATGTAATGCGATATTGCGGGAGGAACACTTTAACCAATCGATCGATTTCGCTCTTACTAATGAACATACCCCAATCGATAATTGAGACATAAAAAACTAAAACAGGGGATGCCTATCTGTTCCGTGACTAGAACTTTATGCCACGGGACTCCTAGAGGAGAATGCAACAGTAACGATAGGTATTTACGGTAGGAACCTTGGGAGAGCTTTCATATAAACACTAAGTAATAGTGCGTTGGGACGTTGACCTTATTTCTAATAGAATGTAACCGAAGGAAACACGTGGAAACCTCATACGCCACGCCCAACCCACAGGGGCCTAATGTGGTTGGTCACTTCAAGTCCCTGGGCATAGTTTGCCTGTTTCCACTATTGAATAACAGGTTTTCGGGACTGAGTTCCAGTCCGTCTATTCATCACACAAGTGCGTGCAATAAAAAAGTAAAACAAGCAAGAAATGTTTTGCATAGTATTCACTAGTGCATTGATAATCAAACCGGGATAAGATCCGTCTCAAATAAGAAAACCTAGCGAAGCGTGAACAGGAATAGAATGTTACTTTCTGTGGATAACAAGCTTAGACCCACAGAATATATATATATATATATGCGTGTGTGTGTGATAGAAATAACCGAAATGCCATATGAGCAGCCGTTGGCAAAGAAATGACGAAGTCTACCGGTACAACAATTAGCGGTCACATAATCCGTCTAAATACTTAAGCGGAGCAACGCACTTACAAAGTGTACGAGACCAATTGTAGTAGGTACAGACTAGTCCTTCATAACCCGTGGGAGAGATAAGTTCACAAATCTCGAGATTGGGCGGAAGCTCATTGCGTTTCAAAGAAAATGTATAGACAAACAGGATTTGAATCAGACCAAGCATTTCTGTTAGGTTCTGATGACGCTGTACTTCTTTAGTGTTACAGATCAACCGATCAGTATGACAGGGGAAACGACTGTCGTACCATGGAGGAATCGAGGTACACTAAAGACTCACGCGATATCGCGTTCATTTTCTGTACATAAGTGAACCTCGATGTTATAATACGGTTACGTACAATAAAATTTCCTTATTGATGATCCCTGTTCTCTCCCGATCGCTTGTTACACAAGAACCACGGGGGATCATCGGCATGACGAAAGTAGTTTTATACGTTCGCATTTAACAGTAGTTTTCAGATCGGTCTTTGACTCAATGAACTGTTACCTGGCGCCATCCTAACATGAACCATGTGCAAGAGAAAATCACTTAAATTATCCAGTGTCTGTTTAGTTTGAACCTAGCTTATACTCGAGGTTTTTCATCCGGGTTCAACTCTAAGAGCCATTAAAGTTAAAGCAAATGGTGTGTGTAGCTGAGCCACAATAAAAGTGAATTTAAAGTTCCACTTTGCATTAAGACCGCGGAAATGTTACGCAGGCTAGTTGTAACTTCAAAGTTAGCAAAGCTACAAAAGGACTGGGTTAATCTAACATTGGTTAGCGAAATAGCAGGATAATTGAAGACCTACACTTGATGAAATATAACATGCAAAAAATTCATTTTTCTGATATGGTTTATTCAGCTTGATATGAGTCGAGACCGACGAGAAATATATATATGTATGTATCCACATTATCTACAAATGATAAACGTGTGGCACTAACGAACTAATAAACAGCGATATTTTGTGGTGTACGAAGTCAAGGGATATGAGATGACACAACCGGATCGAAAGCGAAAATCCGTTATTTATCCTTTTCCAGTTCTCGAATAAGCTCCTCATGACGTTTGATAGCCTCCTGTGGAAAGACAAGGCAACAACAAAAGAGAACAAACCGGTGACAGAACGGTATATACTAATATCATTACTAGATCAGTGAAGCTGACAGACTCATGAAGCAAAACGCCTCACAGAAATAACGTGAAATCACTTCCCGTAATCCCAAAATACGTGGAAAGATAACCTGATTTGGTCTCATTTAAAATAAACCGGTACTATGCTAACGCATATGCAACAGTTAATAGATTAAAAAAACGAAAGAAACAAAATTCAGATTAAATTGAGATTACCCCAAGTATCGAAAATTGTTCGTATGAACGGCACTGTTTCTTATTCATCTGATACTTACGAAATCAAACATGCACGTAATTAGGATTCCTGGGAAAAATAATATTTTTGAAAAACTCGAAACGCTAGAGGGGCATGTTATGCTCAATAGTGAAACAAAGGGCATACTACCTTAAAAAAACTCGCGTGTTTATGGACAGGACCGAACTGTATTCCACTATGACTTGCCTGATGTTTCTTGATCTCTTCTTTTCGGTACTGCATTTCTTCTGCTAGCCTTTCCTTTAGCAGTTGCAGTTGTTCTTTCTCCTGCAGTTTATGAAACAAAATAAGACCTGGTAAAACAACATACAACCCTAAAAATGATGAAAAGAAGATAATCCGAGCAGTCTATATTGTGTACACATCAGCATGGTTGCATATATGTAAATGCTGGTTAGTCTCCTGGGGGAAAAAAGACCAAACGGTCATTGAGAAATGAAAACACTGAATAAAACGGTCCACTAACAACACAGTACAAGATTCAGGAGAAGTCCGCTGACGCACTCCACAATTATCGTGCTACCTTGGACCAGTTTCATCTGAATTTTGTTCCGGGATGTCCCTTGATAATGTACAATTAGAATACAGTGGTTCAGCCGGGCAACAGACAGAACAGGTGTTCATTGCACACTTACATCATAATTGTTCTCTCCAGTGGGATGTAACAAGGATGTCCGGTTCTATTCAATTACCCCGAGGATAGTATGTTACGAACGACGCGTATGATGCAGAACAATCTGAACGATTATTGTTACCGGATACGCTTACCTGACGTGTGGTAAGAACCGCAAAACTGGTCGAGTGTTTCCAGGGAAATTTTGTTAAGTCATTCATATACTAACCGTTGCGATATATATATATATATATATATATATATATATGCAAACGTCCATTCCAGTTGTCGACTTTTACCATCACAAAAATATATATGCATATAAGTGATGGGAAAAAACCAATATTGGAATACAACTGCTAAGAACCGTACAGTATCGTGCGGTTTGCGCAATGGTCTGCAGTATTTTTAATATGGCTTTATTCCATTAGTAGAGCAGCCGTTCGTTAGTATGCGCATGAAAGAAAACAATGATGATTGGAAAATTAATAACGATTCGCTGTTCACAAAAATCCTATTTTTTAATAATTTAGTTCTCTAGTGAGCGCACTATCTGACAGTAATTTGAACGCCACACGAGTAGGTTTGTGCACTGGAGTCACATACCAGTTAAGCATGAAACCTGTTACGATGATGTTAACGGGAATAATTAGCTCGAAGTTAACGAAACGCTGGGTGAACAACCGGTGGGAATAAACAAATAAACACCTTGCGATGGAAGTACTCCTCTTCATGTCTTGCTTGGCGCTTTCCAAAAGCACCACCGGCGTCACGAATAGATCCTCCGGCACCACCACCCTGAAAAAAAGAAGAGGTGAATTATAAAAGTAATGTGTGGAAGTTACCGCTGCAAATAAATGAAATTATCTACAAAAATATCGGGAAGTTACCATTGAACACTGCTCAATTCATCATAAAATGGAAGATTTACCTTTAAGAAAATTTCTTATACAGCCACTTCAGACGGCTAACTAAGGCTTACTAAGCACAAGTGATCGAATAGAGTTCAAATTGAAAGACCTACCAAGCGAACAGATAACTAAGCTAAGCCAAACATCAGATAAATTCCATTGGCTTAACACATAATGTGTCCCAGCGTTTGCTTTGCTATAATACAATTCTATCCCTCAGTCAACAACCAAAACTGAAGACCAACTCCAAAAGCAAAACGTCTAACAGAGCAATCTCGCTCTTCGAATCCGTTCCAGTTCCTGGTAGAAGCACTGGCGACCAGAAGCTGCACTTTGCATTTCATCTTATCTAATACATTTACGGCCACATACCACCCCGCTGATTTGCGGGTCAGGTTTTGTGTATACACTGCTACATACGTAATGGAGAACAACATAGAAAATGGCTTCATAACAAAGTTGGTGGGTTTGACGCCGGAGACTCAAAAAAGTTCTAAAGAACAAAAACAGACTAATCGACTAGTAATGTATACAAACTTTACATCTTGCTTATGATCATTGTTAATTTGTTGTTAATAAAAACTGTTCCATTCTCTTTAGTTACCTCTTAACTCATCATGGTCTAGGTCAACCACTACTGACGAGATGGGAGTATCCGCTAAATTTTGAACCATTCCATCTGCCGAGTATAAACAATTCAGGAAAATCACGGATATAAAGACTCCCCAAGACTTGTTTATTATTAGCTTTGAAGAAAATTACTTCAGTATAAATGCTGTTGCCCATAGGAACCGACAAGTGTTTCACAGGGACCTGTTGCTTCAGTTTCGATTAGACCTGTAGATACATACGACGGTGGTGAACATCTCACATTGAGCTGCACATAGTTTCCTAGATAATGAAAAGTGCGTACCACTAGATTCGCATTTCAGACCGTAAGAGGCCCTACACAGCTTCGGTTATGCCGTAAACCTTTTCTTGTTACTAAAGGTGTCGCTTGCTTTTAGTCTAATATTGCCTACGTTCCCGTAGGTAGACAATGTAACCCTAATCAATTGATTTTTTCACGCGAAAGTGGATACAGCAAAAGGGGCAAACCACAGTATACGAAGATATAGTGTAAGTGGGAAGATAAGGGGAACATTCAAGCTGGAACCAGCTTGTTGATTGTGTTTAAACGCAGGTATGTTGTACGTTGAAGGGAAGACCCAAAGGGGAACAGTGTTCCACAGTTGTGCTGTTCTTGGGGAAAGATGATTGAAAGTTGGAAATGCGACACCTGGGGATAGTCACTTGAAATGGGAGGCTAGCCGCTTGTGCACGGGATCTACAAGGAAGAACAAGCGGGAGAGAGACAGAAGCGGAAAGTTCATTAAAACAAAATCCAAAGTAGTATCTATAGAATATGGATAAAGAAGCGACTGCCGGACGGTGAGCTACTGACTGCAAATCGAATGTTAGGGACAGGTTGTTGATGAGATGGATGGTCTTACGTTGAACCCGAGCAAAAAGAGAAAAAGAGGCGGACGAAGCTCCACTTCACACATGACTGCAGTATTCAAGTGTGGGGGGAATCTGAGCCTTGTAAAGCGAGAGGTGAATGAGGGTGAAGAAGTGTCTGGCTCGGAAAAGGAAGTCGAATTTGCGC
>UZAN01047433.1:13904-24186 GCA_900618425.1 Echinostoma caproni
CAGACACGATAGAAAGCTTTCGATATATCCAACAACACCGCACGGGTCTCTCCGTGGTCGTAGAGTGCCGATGACTAGGTATGTGAAACGAACGCCAGATCACCGGTACATCGATGGGATCGAAAACCCTACTGGCGATTGCTAAGCATCCGGTTCTACTCCAGGTGATGGCGAAGTTGATCAGCAACAACTGATTTCATAAACTTCGAAAAGACTGATGTGAGAAAGATGAGGCGGTAGTTGTTTGGGTCAGAGTGGTCGCCGCGTTTGGGGATGGGAAATATTTCGGATACTTTGCATGGGATTGGGAATATCTCGGAATTGAGAAATAGACAGAATAAGCACGTAGGAGGGGAGCCAGTTCTGGGGCGCATATTTTGAGCACAACAGGAGGAATCCCGTCGGGTCCAGTTGACATGTATGGGTCCAGCGATAAGATCTGACGTATCTTTCTGCTGGAAATGAGCGGTGTGAAAAGATGGTTTGCCGTAGGGTGTGTGGATGGTTTGATGGGTGATTTCAGTAGGGTAGAACTGGAAGCAAAATGAGAGGCAAACCCCCGCTATTCTAACGGGTCAGATACTAAGTCATTCGGTGGTTTAACAATGGGTGATAAGTCAGTGGAACAGAAGTTATGGGAGACTGCCTTAGCGAGTGACCAGAACAGCCCGCTTCCAGAAGGAGCGGTCGCCAATTGTGCTGTTTTGCGCTTAACAAAGTGCTTCTTAGCCTTCTTTATGATGGTTGTGCAGTTGTTTTCAGCTAACAAGAACCATCAACGGGAACTGGAGGGTGAGGGACGCCAGCGGTGGAACGCTGATTTCTTTTTACGAACAGCCCGACAACAGGCGTGGGTAAAACATTCCGAAGAAAGAGGCTTGCCTGGTTTAGTGAAGGAAGAACTTTGGAAAAATTCGAAGCCGAGATGGAGGCATCGGCTGCAGACGACCATCGCCATTGCTAAACACACCACTCTGAATAGAGCAAAAACCTATGAAGAAATCCAGATCCGTGGTTACAACATAACTCAGAGCATTAGCTAAGCAGACCCCGACTGAATAAGACTTCAGCATGCAATTCCCTCCGCACCCCCGACCTCATATGAAAACAGGTTTCTGCGCTTAGTGATTGGTATTCTCATTAATACACGCTGTGAGCGACACCATTTTCAGATAAAAATCGGTTCAACCTCTCGCTCACTCCATCTCTCAACTACATGGTTCTTCCGGATTTTCGAAACTGCATTAGAATGACTTAAAAAGAATTTTGAAAATAAGAGGTTAAGCACTTGCTCCGTTGAGCAACCACCATTGTCCTAAATTCTGTGCCTTACCTCGGCATGGCCTACCCAGCTGTCCCACTAGAATCGTGTAATAAAGCACAAACAGAAGAGAGTATAAACTATTAGGCTATCTTTATTCTTTTCCCGCAACCATAGTTTACGACTCATATGGCAGCACCGGTCGGCCGGTTGCAGCGTACACTCAGACGTTCGCGGACAACCGAATGGCATGGAGGCGCCATGGGCATTTCAATTTGGAAAGAGCAGCTGACCTCTTTACATGCATGCCGAAACATCATCTGAAACTTGCCCACCAGATGCAACCGCCCGAGTAGCAAACAGCCAACTGTTTGGTACTTCTCCCGTTAGCGATTTTCGGAGCTGGAGCTGCCAAATCCTGCTTAAAGCACAAAACGCATACCAACCATAACTGCGATGGAATTAGAACTATCCAGAAATTCTTCCAATTCAACTGGATCTTCACTTGACAAACAAAACTAGGCAATATTTGTATTTAAACTCGGGATAAACGAGAAAAACAAGGTACCTTGCCAGCACCGCGACCCAATTCGTCACCCGGATAATGCCGTATAGATCTGAAATCAAAGAAAGGTAATCCAAGTTAAAATTGTCCTTTCAAGCGAGAACATTACACTGAAAACAATTTAAAACGATCTCCGTCTGTGTCAGCTAATGCTAAGAGTTGTAATGGCCATGCAATGCTATGAACACCACTGCAATGAATAATTATAGTGTCTCATACTCTCTCTTTCAACGACCACGCACTCACTCATTAGTGGGTTGCGAATTCCAGGTAACCAGTACATGTCAATTAAGACTTAGTTTTGCCTATATCCAGTAACTGAATATCAAAGACTGTATGATTAGCAGATACAAACGCCTAACCTGAGTACGACCGTTTAGGGAGAGGAAGTGCAGTATATACCACAACCAATGAATGCAAAGCGTCTGGCATGTTACTATACAACCTACTGTGACCAACAGTACAACGTTCGCTAACTTTTACAGTCACCTTGGACAAGAACCCAACATCTCTAGTCTATCCATAGCCCTCGTATGCCAAACACAATGATGTAACTAACATGCGTTTAGCGGTTCACTTTCAGAAAAATTGGGGTTATGCACTTGTTCACTTCATTTTGACAAACATCAGATTCACCGTGACTTCATTTGCGGTTTATATAGAAGTGGTCAGTCGGCGTCCGAGGTTGGTTCGTGGAGTGCGAACGCCGAGCGGTGTACCGCCAGCTGAGTTCTTTAAAGTTTGTACTGTTTCCGTTTCAACTATTAACTATGCACTTTCGTGCGACGCTTTTGGTAGCCCTTTGAATGAACGAATGGAGAGAAGTGTGGAACATGGAAAGCAGTGATACTGTGAAAATTGAGAATTCAGATCGACTAAAGCTGTGAAGAAATTGAGCAGATGCACGACAGACTAATTACGACACTCAGCCCTATCACTCTTGGTTACATTGGTCTCGAGGTCCCCAACCAGGAAGCCTAACGTGACCTGTGTCAGCAAGTCCCCTGATCAGGGTTTCTATACCCTCATGAAAGTTTTAGCCTGCTCATTCTTGACTCTTCCCACCCGTTAATATTGTCTCAGCCAACATTGTGCGGGGTGGTAACCTACTCGGTGGCGCAAGCAACACATAACCCAAACAACGTAATCTACGGAAGTCGATGCGAATACCCCTAACTTTGCCTGATCAAACAAGTGCAATGCGGTGCAGACCACGATAATTGGACACCGGCGGTCCATCTTTATACCTTACTCGTAATGATTAAGTTTCTGCACCGTATGACAACACTAGTGACTCTTGCATCATATAACCTACTCTTCGCAGACAGCCGAATGTCACGACGGCACTATAGATGTTCGAACTAGGTAAATGTTAATTGAGCTGTCTATATACATGTCGAAGGGTCATGCGCACATCATTTTTTACAGCCAACAGCCATGCACTTTCGTTGGTCACTTTTTATTGCTGTCTCATGGTTGTCCTTTGAGATGACCGTGTAAAAGGAGGATCGAAACGGTCAAATTAATGTGAGGGCCAAAATAGAGAATTCGTAAAACCTTAAGTTGCTTCGACCGAGTGAGATATACGTGACCCAGTTCTTCGAGGCTTTACCTTTACTTCTTACTTGCAAGTGACAAAACAGCCGCTGAGAAGTGAGTTTTCGCGTTACTTTTTCACCATGTACGAGACCCAATGCACAGCTTCGTGCAATTACTGATAACGAAACATGGAACAAATAGCCAACTGGAATCGGGTATCCCGGAGATGGAAACTGACAGATTCGCTTTGGCAGATAATAACAACATTCCGTGCGAGGGACGAATCGATCAAGAGGATCGCTGCTTTACTAGATTCAATTAAATTGGACTGTAGCTGAAAACTAACAACTAAACGCCTCATTTAATACAATTGTGCGCAGCTTATTCAGAGCCTAAAAGACACGAGAATTGACTAAGAATTCAATTTTAGCCGAAAAGAAGTTGGAATTGCATACTGGCTCCGCTTACGATAAATGGTATCGCGTTAAATTCTCGTGTTTGGATAAACAATCTTGGAACTAAAACGATGCCTGTAAGTTAGAAGAAAACGCCCTCATGCAACTGTTCTGTCCCTCACCATATGCACCTCATACGAGTGTGAAATCGTGGTAGGATTTAGTCAGGCTATGCAGGAGAATCAGCATGTAGGTGATGCAGGATCTGCCCGGTGAAAATCCATGCTGCANATGCTGCAAAAGAGAAAAAGGGCTTTTGAAGCGGAAATGACTTAGGATGTCTTCTTTGATGAGCCACTTGAAGATTATTTTCCGAGTAGTACTAAGGGAGATGAGACGGTAACTTCCAAGGAAATGTCTACCTTTTATGAAAACGAGGGAAATAACAGCTCCTTTCCACCCGGTTACTAAAAATCCCTTTCCATACTCCGTTGCAAGGAGTGTACGGACAGAGAGAATAACAACTGACTCCGCCATTATTCTAGGGATGTATAGTGTCAGGTCCCATGGAGCAGTACGGGTCTATCCACCGGAGTCTTTCTCCCAGCTTCTCTTGCGAGAAATGGATGAATCCTAGGGATGAGTTTATTTCTCGCGATTGGAGCACGGAGTAGTTGTACGCAGGAAAAATAAAGGTTTGATGAAAGTGGGATCGAAATGCATCCACGACATCCATGAAACAGTTGAGACCTTTGGGAGACCGAAGTTGTATATAGGCTACGAATCTATTGGTATTTGTTATTTCGGACGTTGATTGGGATAGCTGTCTGAGTATATCTATGGTGCTCTCCAACTTAGGATCGGCAAAGATTTCTCACTTGTTCGAGCGTTCCGTCAACCTCGAAGCGAGTATTCCAGTACCTCGCGAGTAGGTTAGCCCAATATCTACCAGCCGGTAGATGAGACGTGGGAGAGGGGGAGGCTCANACTTGACGCAGATACAAACTGCGCATCTGCACGAGAGAGGACCTGCTCGATGTGCTGGGTGGAGCCATCGACCGTCATCTCACAAAGATGAACGTGTAGTTGCACGAATATACCAATCATTGCACTTTGTTCTTTTTAAGAAAGGAACCCATCGAGTATTTTCGCTAAACAGATTCCGAGTTATTATGTATTCAAATATCAGGGAAACGTGATCAATTTTTTTCTCGAGCATAAATCAACCTGTCTTTCGTGAGAGGAAACGGTCAAAATTTCCTCTAAAACGAATTCCGAAAATCACGTAAATCACATTGAGAGAACCGGGGCTTGAGTGGGCTGCAGATAATGGACTAATCACACAACGGTCGTCTGTCAGATGTGGCTTTCTTGTAATAGTCTTGCCTTGAGGCGATTCCTTATGCATCAACATGCGGCTTATGTGTAAACTCGGTGAGGATATAGCATTTTCCCTATCAGAGTTCCGCGGACTAAGTTAAAACCAGTTTCGTTCTATCTACCCATATTAATGAAAAACACGTAACAGATCAAGTTATATCAAAATGTATCCCTAAGAATGGAGTGCTCTTTTGTGACATAAGGAAACATTTTTTTCCAAAATGCAATCTTTTCATAACGTCGTACAGCAAAATACCTTCAACTGAGATCGTCGCCAGGCTCACAATATACACCAATTCCATGCGAATTCAAGCTTAGATCTACCTAGGTGTATGGGTGTACAGTCTTCAGCTTTGATGGAAGAGAGTAGACTAACGATGTAAGCATCATCACCACGGGTTCCAAAGGTCAATAACACATGGCCGTTCTCCCATAACCCTCTAAGGTACTCATCCGAATGCTGCTTGAAAGCAGCGCCAAGTATCTCCGCTAGTCTGTTTTGAAGCAGGGGAGCAGAAAATGGACTAACCAACACGGAGTAAGGTCTNNGCATTTAGTATTAGCATTCTGTCCTGATAAAAATGACAAGAACGCCATAACTGTCACCTTTTTCGCCAAGTCCCCTAACTAAACAATGAGTGTTTCAAACTCCGAGTTGGAGGACAAGAAAGACCGATTCTACTGAATCCTTTTACGCATTTATTTATGTCTCAGCTTTGTGTCATCTGATGGTTTTCAAATGAGTTCACCCAACTTGGAGCGGCAAACGCAAACAAAATGCGGTATCTTAGACGGCTGCTAGGCATGCAATACGAGTGTTCTAACAAGCGAGACCTACACATCCGAATTCGGTGACGAATTTTCTACCAAACAATGTCCAAATACCCAACANCTTACCTCGATGTTACTCATTCGTTTGCTCTATCCTACCGGGACCCAACTAGGTAAACATCGGTGGTCGAAGATTTGCGATCGACGAATTTCTGCGTTCAAACTTAATCCCAGAAACGCAGAGCGGAATTGAGCGCACAATGGCACAATATAATCGACGTTTCCACTCGCGGGAAACGTTGCATCGACACCATTAGTTTTTCAGTTCTCCGAATGCATCTTGAGTCTTGCATATGCATGTGATCACCCCAACTGAACTGTCGATAATAGAAGTAATGAACTGCACTTAAAGCTTGACCATCGAGTTTCAACGCAGCTGATTCTAAGTCTATCAGCATCACTTTGCACGTTGGAGGTGCAAAACACACTAAAAAGAGCAGGGAGCAGCTTTCGTCTGGTTTACTAGTTGCACATTTTAGAGATCAATCAGTGCGTTTTCTAATATTTCGTCTACGACGGAACTGAACAAGAATGGTGCAATTGAGTGCCTCTAAAGAATTTTGCTGTTGGTTTCGAAGGATCTGCTCAAATCACCGTAGACCTCCACTATGACAGAAGTATGTGGATGCAGTGACCTCGGTAGAGTAATAAACTTCTGATGCACATTCTGGCGAAGAAAGTAGGTAGTGTTTCGTGACCAAGGGATTCGAACGTCTACCTTGGATGGGGAAACAATGCAGTCGTTAGTCGATGGTTTGCCGCAACTCGACTGCTCAGCGCAACAATAGGATTTGACCGATGCAAACGCGATCTGATTGACATCTTGTCTGCTTCTCACTGATAGTTGTTCCTCTCAGGTGTCGTAAGAACGCTTATACTTTAGTGGTACCGCAATAAAACTTGTCCCGGGGTCGTTGAGTGATTCGTCGAATGCAAGAACGACGAGTGATTCGTTCCAGAATGCTAGGATACGCTCCTCGCCGTATGTGGTGCAGCAAATCTGTAATAACACCTATCAAGGCGCAATAATTACCCACTGAAGCATGAATCGGGACTTCGTATGAAGGGACGATAGGTAAAAATAAAGTATAAATGTAGGACAAACCAAAATGGTCGTAACAGAACCGGAAAACTGCTGAGTACATTGTTCCGAAACCCATAGCGCGTAGGAAAAAGAACGATATTGAAGTAAATCGAAATTGACTAAAGTCAGCAGTAGAAAACACAGTTCAGAAAATATCAAGACAGGAGGGGCTATTCAAATAGAAAAAGACCTGGAAATAGTATAAAAGATATAGTTCTAATCTACTAACAAGAAACAACGGGCAAGTGGTAGTAATTCATTTCTTGGGGGCACGTGGTACTGTGTAGGGTTTTTCTGGAAAGTTCAAAGCGCATGATGCGTACCGCGCAGCCGTGAACAAATAATCACTGAGTCTATTCATATAAATTGTAACTGCGGGTTCCACCACCATTTGTTCGAGATTAAGTGTAACAATGCGTCTTTCAGCCCGCCTGCATATCGCGCGCGCAAAATGGAGTGTGGTACCCGGTGTACCGCCAGAGGGCAGGATGAACTGACGAAGTGGAGGTAAAACTGCCGTCATTGCGTCAATCCAAGCCTCCAGTTCTACAGAGGCAGCTTCCTCAGGAAAATTGACATGAGCGAATCGTGCTCGGCGTTTTTCTGCACTATTCGGCTCCGAGGAACTGGGTATGGGAGTAGCCACTGAAGAGGACAAGGCTTGCAGCCGCCTTTGTATCAGATCCAGTTGATCACAAAGTTCCTGAAGGTTATAACCTTCAGGAACTTTGTGATCAACTGGATCTGATACAAAGGCGGCTGCAAGCCTTGTCCTCTTCAGTGGCTACTCCCATACCCAGTTCCTCNCACTGAAGAGGACAAGGCTTGCAGCCGCCTTTGTATCAGATCCAGTTGATCACAAAGTTCCTGAAGGTTATAACCCGGCTGAACCGGTCTTTTCGAATACAAATCGATTTGGGCCAACGCCATAGATAAAGCACATGACAGCTCATCCACAGAACCCAGAGCATCAAAAACAGCATCTGTCTTCGAACGTCGTTCCCCAGTAAACAATGCAGATGTACCCTTGTCTCCCGTACCCGTATAGATTTTCATGGTCCGCATAGGCACGAGAAACTGAACGGACCGCGCCTTTATGTTGAGAAAGAATTGCTGTCGCACAGGTGTGGTCGTCCCTCTGTGAGAACCCAAGCAGGAGAAGTCAGCTTAACAATTGCGGACCAGTTAAAAGATGTGCAAAATCAGACCTAATCAGTCAGATGGCAAGTCTATCAGGAAAGCTCAGTAAAAGAAGGAATAATATTAAAAACGCTAAGACGAATTCTAGATGAAAATACGACGTCCATAACGAAACAAGTATCCATGCTATACTTCAGTCCGTCTCAAAAAAACAAAATCTGTGCACAAGCGCTTCGGTTTAGAACGCTATATATGGCAATTCATATAGCATATAAAATGAAAGCTGCATTGTGATTACGTTTAGCTCTAACATTCTGAAAGATAAACGCAAAAAGTATGCATGAACACCAGCGAGTAACTCTTAGCTATGTTGTCTATTCCGCGGATTCCAACCACGAAACCATGTGATCTAATCAACCAAGCGCCTAAGTAAGTGTATCATCATTTCACAACAAAACATTAACTAGCAGCGCAAGCTTACAATTACAAACCACAGTATCAAACAGCCAATCAAGGAAAGACTCCGGGGATAAGCACATATTACGAGGGTGACTGTAAGATTCTGACCACATTTATTCTCGATGCCTTGCGATTAGGATTTTTAGCCCGGGATCAAACCGGTTTTTTTGTGGCGCAAGTAGGATCCTAACCAGTATCCACTAATAAAGCACTAATCCACGTAAGGAATCAGTAGAAGAAACTTGTTATTGAGCAGAATGACAGTAGAGCTGTCTACCCTCGGGTTAAGCTGAGTTGAATACCACCAGGCGCGTCCCCGGGTTGTGGATAGGGGATACCACCACCGAAGAAGGTTAGCTGTGAATAAGTTGTGACATACAGCAACAAATAAGCAGTCGCGAACAAACGGCGGCGGCACTACAAAGGTGTGGTGGGTTTCAGGTTGGTTATCTGACCTGTTTGTTCTAAGTCAGCGACTGAGAATATTAAACGAAATATTAACATCTCACGACACTTGTCTTCTTTCTGTTTTCATAAAACCTCCGAGGCGAGAGATTACTTCCTGTTGTCTTTCAGTTCGCACTTGGTTGTGTAAAGGCTAGAGGTGCGCCCTCAAAATAAAAAACGCCGAGTGACGCTGGGGATGTCTCTTGTACCAACCTCCCAAGGAACTTCATGATCATGGGCATGTCTGAAGCCGGCTTGTTCTTTCCAAGGAGCCAGCGGCAGTAGAGAGAGCTGTCTACTACGAATGATTACACAAAGCGATGATTCCGTACATCGTGGGGTGAGTTCTCAAACAAACTGCAGAAAACCACTCGGTTCAGATGAAGCTCCGATATAGTTGTTCACAACGATAATGTCAACGCGCAGATTGTAATGGTTATCAAAACCCAACAATGAACGGATTCTGGTCATTGACCACTTTAGTTTTGTTCATATCAATGGCTCTTCCAGTTTAAGGGTTTTACTTTAGTTCTTTAGCCTTTTCCAATCGTCCTTTACAAATGTTATCCTTTCCCTTAGATAAATTCAGCATAGCCCTCGAAAACCTTACTGTGATCGGGGGTGGGCGTCTCGGTTCGCGGCTGGTCATACGTTCTTTGCAAGTCGCGAACTGCTCCTATATCATTAAGCGTCTCAAATAGCCTCCGCTAAGGAAACCATACTCACTACCTTTTCGTGGCAGCGATGAAGGGCCGAAAAGCCCACATCTGGGGCTATAACCGGGTTGGTGAACAACTGGCAGTTCACCTAGGGGAGTTGGCTAAAAACCCTGATTTCAAATCAACTAAGAGACACACGAACCAAGCACACACCTTCCTGATCGTGGTAGTGGTCAACGGCTCAACTGGGTATTGCGGTGTATTGGGCAGATGGGACATTTGAGCCTGTCCAAGGAGCGTATGATACGATGAACTGGACACCGGCCCACAACGGATTGCGGTTTTCGCACACCGCCCCGCTACCTTGTGGTTTAGGCTTTAGTTAACCGAAGGCTCCGTTTGTGAATTCCACAAGAAAATTCATCTGCTTTGGCCTGAACAACCTGGCAGCATTCTGCTCACATGTAAATGAAACTTTTTCTTTTATAAAGATTATTGTACCGTGGTTTGCTTGGCATATAT
>UZAN01047434.1:0-18069 GCA_900618425.1 Echinostoma caproni
TTGATTGATCGCATGTGTCCAAAAACTGTAACACGACGCTCCAGGGTGGGCGTTATCACGTAGGCCTGGATCACCACACTAACCCAAATAACTAAAGTGGCTATTGCAAGGGATTTCTAACTCCTCATGCCCACGTTCGAACTACGGGGGATTCGGTGAATTCTCACTACTGATGATTATTCCTAAATAAGCTGTACACTGTACTTATAAAACCTTCCAGGGTTTAGTGGCCAACACATTCACCCAGGATGTAATTAACCGAGCAAAGAGTATGTCAAGCTCTCTTTTGCTCTGCATGCCTTGTTTAACTTTGTTTGAGACGACCGGCGGAAAATATGGTTTTCTTAGACCGGGAGTCAAACCCGGAACCCGATAAGCAGGACACAAGCATACGTCCCGCTTGTCAACCGGACAGCGATTCAAATTGTTTAACTTTTTATCTATAAGCAACAAGTACATTACAACACAATAGTCCAGCCTAGTTCAATGATACTTATTCTTCTCAGTAATATAAAATCTTTCTAAAAACATGTATCTGACCTTCTGCCACATCAATGGCAAAGATTGTATTCATCGTGTAGTACCTTAGGTTGTGCTGTATGCGTCAGTTGCTTACTGTTATTCTTCTTTAACATGCAATTAATTCATTTCAGTTTTTACAACCATTAAGCCTGCACTTTCGTGCGCCGGTTTTGGTTGCTGTCTTTTGGTGCCCCACTTGGATAAAAGAGCAGAATGAAGATTGGAATGTTGGGAGCAAATTTAAGTGGCAGATGGAGAATTCGTATGGAGTGGTGTCAAGTGAATAATAAGTGGATGCACGAGCACCACTGTTTGTGACACTCAGCCATCTCACTCAGTGTCTCTAACGATCGATGAACATCATCTCGGGGTCCCCAGACAGAGAGCCTAACGGGGCCCACGTGACCTAGTCTCCCGATTAGGGTTTTCATATCCTCATGCCAAGTCTTCGTTTGATCACCCTTGACCAGTTTTCCAACCGCTACCTGCTTCGCTCATAGATTATATCACAAATTGAACAAATTATGGATTGTACAAAACTAATAACAAGTGAATTTCATAACTTCTTACACTGTTTCACTTTTCTCGATGTTTGATGACTTGACGAATCGTCGGCAACCGACACAAATTTATTCTACACTGTCATCAGATTCCGAGTTAGTAACTCAACGGACTGCTTCAATTCCTCCTCGCCATCCTCCTGGAACTTCCTGTCCGCGGGGAATGTTGTAGTAGTTGAAGTATGCAATGATCACGGAAAACGAATCACTTATCAGAAATCACAGATGTCACGTAAGCACTGAATCACATCGGCACTTGCTCGACGGTATCCCACGCAACCGAGAAGTAAGGAAAAGACCACAAGAGTAGCAATTCATTTATTGAAAGAAATCACAGGGATGAAATAACATGTACAAAAGAAGTCTCTTGGTCATCCAAGCCTCGGCCAATCGCGTGCTAGTATTCCAGGAGTCGTACAGCTTCTGTCTGGAACACACGGCTGCTGATTGGTTGGTGCAATCGGCCTATGGTACATAGTCTAATCCCTTTAACAAGTCAAGTTGTCCCAGTATCATTTCAAGATGTCCTCGGATTATTTCAAGTAGTCGCGTTGACCTCACAGGTGCTGACAAGCCTCCCAGCGATATCTGGATGACTACCATGCCACACCGATTTCTCTACCTCTCGTTGAAGTGCGGTGGACGATTGTGAGATGGGCTTCGGTCACGCACACGTCAATTGTCATAGTATACATATCGGTTGTTTATCTTGCTAGCACGTGTATGCCTTACTCTGTGTGACACCAGTGAATCATGCACGATCAATGCTTTAGTCATTGCTTACCGCTATTGCACGGTGAAGCAATACAATTCATGGTTCACAGCATCCAGCTGTTAAATATTACCTCACCACAGTGAATAAAACAGGTGTGAAAGTGTGCGAAAACAAAGAGATAATAAATGAGGATTGGGGGTTCTCACTGTGGTGAGGTAATATTTGATGGCTGGATGCTGTGAACCATTCGTCAGTACCGAGCACTTCTAGCTATTTACGAGCAATAGACATGAGTTAGGGCTTGCTTAATCTTTTCTCTGGCGGCCTGCATGCTTATCGAAGACATCGAGGTAGGTCCGAAAATCTCCTCTCATTTGGACGTGCTTTGTAAAACGCTGCGCCGAAAAATGTCTTCCCCCTTTTCAGATCCGCGAGCCTAGGTAATATCACTTCAAGGACATAAATTGTTTCATCCTCTGTTTAACAAAGTGTGATATTCATCAACTGATATTGTGCCTCCATCGTTTCCCTTGGATCTACTGCAAGAACTCTAAAATACTGCATTGTGGTTCAGCTATGATAACCGAAAGGTGTTCTGATCTCCTAATAGTTACTAACTTATCGAACATTTTCACAATTTCTGATTGATGGTGGCTCCGGTAATCACTATTCTAGGAACGACCACGGTGGTGTTCCTATTGTGAACCTGAATCGAGAAATGCGATAATGACAGTACGATTGTTCGAAGACAGTTTGTACTTACTACTTGTGAATATCACTCGTCAACCATAATTCACCCGGTTTGCTTTGTGTGGTGGAAGTGTTGAAGTAATACTATCTGATTTCAGCGATAAAGATTATCGAATTCAGAACCCATACTCAGAAGAGTGCATTTTAGAAACATTCCAATTTCTAAACTTGTATTTTCTTATAAAATCCGTAACTGTTATGAAAATTATGGCATCTTTCGACAGCTTTCATTACGTTATTTCTATTGCAGTCGATTTGATAGAGATCTCATTCGGTTCCGAAAATATGTTCAAAATGGTCATTTTGATTAGTCGGTGCTTGAAAGTGCTTCTGTGATGGTGTCACAGAGATGGATCATGACCTGAAAGTGTCGAACAAACTGGATGTGAGTACCGTCAATACTGATGTGTATATCGATCGAGCATGATCTATTGGTGTTCCAGTGCAGCCGAATGAGGTGTAGCTTATGAATTCTATTGCAGCATCATGCTACGGAGGTAAGCAATGGCTCAAGCGTTGATCACGCATGATTCACCGGGATCAGCGGAGGGGGACAAACACACACAGAGGCTTCCGCGTACTAGCAAGATAAACAACCGATATGTATACTATGACAATTGACGTGTGCGTGACCGAAGCCCATCTCACAATCGTCCACCGCACTTCAACGAGAGGTAGAGAAATCGGTGTGGCATGGTAGTCATCCAGATATCGCTGGGAGGCTTGTCAGCACCTGTGAGGTCAACGCGACTACTTGAAATAATCCGAGGACATCTTGAAATGATACTGGGACAACTTGAAACGATTAGTGGACATCTTGATATGACATAGGGACAACTTGACTTGCAAAAGGTATCGAAGCTGTAACGCGTAAGCGCTTTGCTGGCTCTCACCTGGGAATCTTGTTTCATGCCAGTTTTCTCGGAAACTGTAACGTGGTTTGAATCATCCTGTGATCTGGGACCACCACAAATACTTCCCAAAATGTCTGATTCCCCCTTAGTTCCACTATCTTTATAAAGCTGTGTTGCACATTGGTCGAATTTTTCCTTCTGTGAGTGGGGTGATGAACTTGTAGAAGTTATTAACTGTTCCTAATCGATTGGTTGGTGAATCGACGAGTGGCTATTCGGTAACCACTCGGAGTAGAAAATAAACAAGTCGAATCGCGTGAAGATTTTTTTGTGAACGTCTAACGGCTCGAATCTATAATCATAATTTCTCCAATTTTTCATTTGCAATTCCTTTTATGAAATATAAAAATTACCATTTTAAGGAAGGGAAATTGGCCATTCAAACAGCTACCGTACAACACAGAGAGAGTTGGAAATTGAGAGACGGTGTTGGTGGGGTTCGAACACACACGTCCTCCGGGTTAATAATTTGGTGACGTTACCACCACCGCCCGGATTTCTTTGGTTTACCTAATCCACTGCACATGAAAGATTGAGACATCCAATGGTCAACAACAATAATAACCTTAACAGTCGATTACTTTCGATTCGATGAATTCCTCGTTCGCCACAGACTGTGTATGTCTCTTTCACATTAGTGGAACAAGCATATCGATTTCATCGTCCCGCGCGAGCACATGCCCACATTCATACAGGTTTTAAGGTGGTGTGTGGCCGTGATCACCTTATTTGATCGACAAAAAACGACCGACTCGTCGCATGATCAATGACCGATCGATCGATCGATTGCGGATCGGACAATTCGCCTGAAAATTGTGCTTCAGTCCTACCTGGCGACTCAATCAGAAGGTAAACGTATTCAAGGGTGTGTCCATCCTGTCCTTCTTTGTGTGTATGTGTGTATGTATGAACCATTAGCTATCGATAATGGTACGTCTATAACGGTTTATTAATAACGTAGGAGAATCAAATAACAAAACCAAATTGTTAGGCTTATGGTGTCATCATGCGATGTCACGGTTGCTGCTTTATTCCAAGTACAGACGATAGAACTGAATGATTGCAGACTCACTCGTGTCTGTGATAGGTTAGACGGTATCAGTTCACAAGATCATTAATTGTATTCCATTTATCAATTTCAGACAAGTCTTACCTTATCATAACGCGTTCATCAATAAATGTTTGGGTATCTGATTTTCTTGTTAACGGTGAGTTTGTGTAGAAGTCAGAATAAGTACCGCAAATGAAGCGCAGAATCGCACTAGCAATCGTACGCTGGGATTACTTGTCACCCAGACGCAGGCAAGAGGCCACGGAAGTAGCAATTAGTTTATTCCCGGAAAATCAATGGGAATATATGACATGAACAAAGAAATGTCATTGGTTAAACAGGTCTTCGTCAATGGCTTGCATGCGTTGTTGACGTCGTACAGCTCTCATTTGAACCGCGCGACTTCTGATTGGTCGTCACCATTGATTGGCACGTGATTCGTTGTTCCGAGGCTATAACGCGTCGGGTCCAACCAGTCGGAATAGCACGCGGAAGAAGAGGCAACGTACGTGCCAAGTGCGGACCAAAAACAACAGGGATTGACCAACAGAATGAGTCTTTGAATCATCCTGACTCGCAGTTGAGAATTGATTGCATATATTTGAACGCGTACACCGGTTGTTTTCGAATTTGATCAATAAACGTTTTCCCAGCCAGTTCGTCTTCTCGTTATATAGATGCCGTCACCAGGATGATTCATACTTCATTCTGTTGGTCAGACTCTGTTGGTTTTGTACCGCACTTAGCACGTACGTTGCCTATTCTTCCGCGTGCTATTCCGACTGGTTTGACCCGATCGCGGCGCGAGATGCGTTGATCGACAGCTCCGACGTTGTGGTATTCGGTGGATATCTTTCTGGCTAGATGCGGATTGTCCGTCTCACTTTAATTGTCGATTCGTTCGTTTTGAGTGGTAGTCGACATGGTCTCGCGAAGTACACATGTATAAACTAGGAAAATCTCCCCAGACATGCAAACCCAATTGACTGAGTTCAAACAGAGCATGTGCCTAATCCTATTCATCAGGGAGTTAATGAATATCTTTTGATGTTCCATACTTTTCACGAACATGACAGATGAGTACTGTCTAATGTGTGGTTTATTTATAGCTAACTTCGTATAAAAGTGAAATGAGATAGCCGGAGTGGGTAGTGTGTTTTTGGATTGACAACCTCTAGTAACCTGGTTTTAATACGGCATGATCTAATAGAGATGCGCTGTTTCAGACTCTTCACATGCAAGATCTGGGGTGACTTCACCAAAAGGTTGATTAAAACGCGCTGGTTCCTCCCGGGGTGAGTGAGGTCTCTCTCAAATCGCTGTATCAAATCGTTTAAGGCATCTACCAAGGAAGTCCTACTTACTACCTTCTCGTGGTCAGGGTGTCTTCATTAGGCTGAAAGACCGAAAAATTAATCTCCGGGTTAATGAACTGTGGGTAGCTAGAATAACAAGCGGACCTGGAAAATGAGGATTTTAAATCTCCTGAGAAGAACTGTACGAACTGCCTCTGGGACATTCGGGCGGCGATGGTCGACAGATTGGGCAAAATGGTGCATTATGCACTCTGAACTGTATCTCGAGGATGCTAGATCTGACTTAATGGTTCAGATCCTCAGATCAGCATAATGGTCTTTAGATGTCACCAGTTGTAACTCCCTCGAAAGGGAGAAGATTATTTGATTGGGTTTAGCTGAAAGTATTACATCGATGAACGCACCGTGCATCCACTTTCTAGTCATAAAGAGTCTTTTTTCGTATGATTTACTTATCACGCGCAAAACAGTTGAGACAATCCCCGTCAATTTTCCAACCCCACTTGGGTTTCTGATCACGGGTTAAGTCAAGTCAATCAATTGTTTGGTTTGACCAAAGGGTGAATACTGAAGGACTACCACACGCACACGCACATACACCAATATGAACCCATAAAAATAATGCCGCATGCAGAGAATGGGAACTGGAAAGTCGAATCAATCTTGAGATGAATTCATGCTGATCTACTGTGGTGATCCTAGCCTGCGAGATGATACTTATCATGGATCGACACGTTACAGTTTTCGGACAACTGTGATCAATCAAGTTTCACGGGTGACGTCAGCAAAGCGCGTATGTGTCACTGCTTCTGGACTACATACATGAGGTCGATCGTGCCAGCCAATCAGAACCCATGCGATCAAAAAGAGAGAAGCTGTACGACGCCAGAAATACTAGAACGCAATTGGCAGAGGTCCAGATAACCAACGAGCTTGGTTTTTACATATTTTGTAATCCCCTTTATTTCTTTCAATAAACGAACTACTACTACTTCTATGGCCTTTCTCCTCGTGTCTCGGTTACGTGGGACAATGTGTGTAAGTTCCATTATAGTCAGTGATTGTTATTCCGTGGTTCGTGTTTTGAGTTCCGTGCTTATTACGCACTACTACTACTACTACTACTACTACTACTACTACTACTACTACTACTACTACTACTACTGCTAGGAGAGTTAGATTTCCGGGCAAGGTAAACGTGAACTTGAATCTATTTTACATTTTGCTGAGTGGTTGAAGCTCACAGAACTAATTATCAATACAGCCGAGAATAGCTCATAAGTCAATCGAGGGTCGCTTACAATCGAACTGTAAGGATAGAGCTCAGTCCATGTCTTTGGAGAGCTATGATTTTCTGTGAGTACAATTGTGGTTAAAAGTAGCAGCAGCAGCTGCCTTTGTTGATGACGCGCCTTTAAGAAGCATCGTGTTCCCAAATGTCCAAGCATGACGTGTGGAATCCGATACGAGTCATTGACAAGTGCAATGGAAGCTTTCATTGAACTGGTTAAAGGGTCACCCACTTCGGCACGGTCGAGTTGTTTCACCAAATGGCTTGAGCGCATGAAGCTGTGTGTATGTGTGTGTGTATGAACGCTGGAGGTGGAGAATAGTTCAAAAAATGTAGTGTTTATTTTTGTGTACCAAATAAAACTTTTTGTGAATCCGGAAACATATTGCTCAGCCATCGTATGTTTGACTCATGTTTTGAAAAAAAACAAGAGAATACCCATAAATTCCAAACGTTTCAAAGGGGTATCATGCAATCGCAATACGCGGAATGCTAGCGGATCAGCAATCGGAATCGGCTGCTGATGAACCTGGCACCGAGACGAAACAAAAAGCGGAGGGAATCAAGAGGTGTAAATTACGCTGGTGGAATGTCAATGATTAAGGGCACAGTATACAAGTGGGTCCAGTTTTTCCGACCATGGAGATCCTTAAATTGCCACAGCGGATTCTGTCGATCCGCATCACACACTTCGTATTGGTCATAAGGCAACTACCCGGCCTAACTTGCCAGCTCGAGTTATTTCTTACTTTAGATCAGCAAAGAAGACCAGCGAACAGTTTGAGAGCAAACAAAAATAGCCTAATTTAAGTATTTCAAAAGTCATCTCATAGGTTTAGTACCAGAAAGGAAAACTGAGTCTCACTGGAGTTCATTGGGATGATATTTCACACTCTATGGTGGATTGTTCAGACCGCCAAATCGTTCTCAAGCAAGATGAAATCGTCCCAGACAGTTTCTACCAATGCGCGGTTGGAATGGTCAACCTGAAGGAGGCCTGTCCACTAGAAAGAAAGGGCAGACTTAACTTTTTCTCCCTAATACATGGATAAATTATAAAGAATGATAGTGCGAGTCTCCATCGCGTCTGTTAGCAACAAAAAGCCATGTTCATTTCTCTCTGTTCGTTATATGATTCTAAATGTACTGTCAAATTAGATACTGTGTTGTATGCCGTAGATACAACTACGCAAGAGGTGAACTAAGTTGTTATTCTACTTTCAGTATGTAAATGTAAACCTAAACGGTCCGTAGGCCGGTGAGCAAGCAGTACGTCAACACGCGGGCACGTAGGCAGGTCAAATTGATAAAAGCGTCACTATATCTACCATGTTGTCATACTGGGCAATGAACGAACCAATCAATGAGGACAGGTCAATATTGACCTCTGATTCGCTGAGGTGGATAGACCTTGTATTAGACTAAGTCGGCGTGAAGTGCGTGCGTACGTGCGTGTGGTGGTAGGCCGCAACGGTCAATCATGTGATGTGCGGTCAGCATTTCATTCAACTGCAAGCCACAACGCTGTACATTAGGCAGAGACTGCAAATTAAAAAAATAAATAAAACCGAGGTTAACCAAAGGAGAGTTAATTGAAGTTTTCAGGATTTTCAGGAGATTATCATTCGGTTCGAACCCTCAAGGATAGCGTTCCCGAAAAGGACTCATGGGACATTTCTTATGTTGCGGTGCCGCCAAAATGGAGGAAGCGTTTGGAGCAAATTCTGAAAGGAAATGATAGTGACAATTTGAAACTAACTAGCCCGGGGAGGGGGTGGTTGACTGTACCGGTGTAAACGCTTTCAGGGAGGAAACGGATGATTGGCGGATTTACATTTTTTTCAGAAGGAGTTAGGATTGTTTATGTGTCTTTAACGAATATACCTTATTCTCAAATTCCGGGTAAAAAAAACTGCGGTTGGTCTCAGAATGTACGGTTCCCAGACAGCAGTAAGAGGGCACATGGACGGTGACTGAGCCGGATTCGAACACAGGACCCCCAATGGCGCTTCGATAACCACCACTCCACCACCACCGCTTGCACCGCATAGCTTGCCAATCAGCGATATCGACTGAGTAGCAGTGTTGGACGCCAAAACCACGAAAGCCAAAGGAAAGAAATGAACGTACAGTTTGTTGCCTATGCATTCGGAATAATATTGATTAATAAAGGGACCATGGATCATTTAGGACGATTGAACGCGGAACACAAAACAGAGACAACGCACAAGCGTAGAATCCATTTGATAACCGGGCAACATTAAAAACCTTCTAATTTAGCCAACTTAAAATGCAGCATTTGATCTATTTTTACAAGTTGATTATCGATTTTTTTAAAATTTGATTTATCATGTTATCAGCCTCCAGTGTATATGTCAACCACTCTTATTCCTTGGAGGGAAAATGTGTAAAGTTTAGTTGGCTAATTTGGTTGTTTCAAGGAAGTCTATTCAAGATCAAGTGATATTGGTTAGAACTAACTGAGCCGAAACGATAAGCACTACATTGATCCATCAGGATAAACTCTTGATGATCGTCCCCGAAACTGCATGTTTGCAGTGCAACAAAGTCACCCAGGTTTCCCATTCGCTGTCTGAAAGCATTTAGAAGGCTGCAGACCTTATCCCTGAAGCTTGAACGTACCTTCCAGGGTAATAGTTTAGACTACGAAGAGGATTGTCTATTTGCTATTATTATTATTGTTGTTATAATTGAGGTGCAGCGAAAAAGTAACCAAGTATTTCGCTTCGTGAGTGTCTTTTGCATCGGATTTCCCGGCAGAGTTGGAACTACACCTTTTTTCTCCTCAGAACCAACTTTGGTGTCTGCGTCGGACAGGAAGTTCCTGGTGGCCACATTTTCGAGGGGGAGGCGGATTATCCAATCCACGATTCGAGCTCTTTGGGAATTCAAGGAAAATGACAGTCTGATTAGTTTCTTTGTTTTGAATAAAACTAAACCTAAAAGAACGTAACAGCTGTGTTTTGTCGTATTATCAGTCGGTTTGTTTTTAACTATTTTGTTATACTGCTTTGTGAATACCAATCAATTGTTGATTGAAATGAGACTGAGGTCAACATACACAGTTTATTCGGAAATGCAAGTATCATCGACTTTGGGGAAAGGACCTAAGCCTGACATGCCAAATACCTTAAGCTGTCTCACCTATGGGGCTGGAAGACATCCTTGTTTGTTTTCCTCCCTTTTAGCACACCTAATCAAGGTGACAATGTCTTGGAAACGGGACAGGATTAAGAAGATCACAAGGAACAAATTATCTGTACGCAATACTGGAAGCCACTCGCACTCGTGGAGAACACAATGGACTGGATGCTTGTGTGGCAAGAGCCATACTCGTCCTGTGTAAACTGAAATGAACTGAACTGCATCGACCCGATCACCCTTGTTGTCTTGTGTTAACTTTGTCTCAAACCAATTATCTCAGGGGAAATCCGTTGAAGTTGAGGGCCCAGAACAGTCAGCACTCGATTACAGTCGGAGGGTGCAGTGTTTGGAATTCTCTCTTCCAGCCCATGTTGTTTATGCACCTACAGTTAAATGATTTAAATCGCAGCTTGATAAAGCATTGGAACACTTGAAATTTCAACATCTGCATGAGTGATCATGCATATTACTATTATATTCTATTATTAACTTGTCCAAAACATTTTGTAAAATTCCTATGGGACACTGTTAAGCTCGAATTCCAACCGCGACGCTATGCACAGTATTTGTTTAAGGCCCGTAATCCAACACACAGGAAATCAGCACACACAAGAGAGCGTGCTGATCGGAACCGAGTTAACGATTTAATGCTTGATCTCACGATCAAGAGTACATCAATCGAACGGCTGTTGGCTCTATGTTTCGACCACCGCCTATTTCTCGTCAGTAAGAACTTCAGACGTTCCAACTGCCGGTGTGCCTGGCGTCCGCCCTCCTCGAGTCAGAGACGGACGCAGACCGATCACATCGCGATAAACCACAAATGGCGGGCTTGTATACAAGACTGCTGATTGTACTAGAGCACTCCCTTCAAATCCGACCACGCGTTAGTTTGCGCCAAGCTGTCCATGTGCTTCGCTGAGCGTTCCAAACGCACGACACAACGACGGTTAAACTGTGATAAGTTGTCTGAACTAGCACGCCTAACTATCCTTCAGAACGCGCTAGCTGAAAAGCTAGAACTAACCCCACCCAATTTTGTTAACAGGCACTGGTCGCTTATTAAGAATGCTCTACATTCTGCCGGCTTAGTTGGCTGTGATCTGACACGTCGTGCCACGACACCATGGATTTCTGCCGAGTCTCTGTGCCATCTCAACGCACACCAATCAATCCCGACCGGCAGCGAGCATGATAAAACGTGACTCGTAACGAGACGTGAACTTAACATAGGTCTACGCAGAGACCGCGAAGTATGGTGGACTCAACACGCGCCAGAGGTGGAGCGTGCTGCCGCCATGGGCAAGTCCCTTAAGCTGTTCCATTTCATCCCGCTTACCGGTAGGACAACCTTGGGTGTGAGCGAAACGATCTACAACGCTGACGGTTCGCCCATTCATAATAAAAAGCGACTTCTTGTACGCTGGACGGAGGCACAGTTTAGTTGACCACGTTGGCTTCTCACACAGCTATTCTGGCAGATGTTCCAGGGTCTGTTTCAACGCGTTCCTTGAAGCAGGCTTGGAGCTGGAATGCCGAAAGCGTTCTACTTGCTTCTACATTTATACCGCCTTGGAAGAATAGTACACTGTTTGAAAGAAATCTTCACGTTATGGAATGAAACACATACTCGGACCGATACGGTATAAGCCTGGATCCTGGGGGAAAGTTATCTTTCAGCTTGTTTTCTCTCCAATAGACAAATCGTTCAAACGCCCTTAGAGCATGTCATCGTTCACCTCTTCCACTATCTCCACCATAGGAGAGCGTTTCAGATGTTGGTCACTCTCTTGGATAGGTGACAAGCCAACGGGATCCCGTACGAGTTCCGCTTACGTAAGGTCACACCATCACTCACGATGCAGTCATTGTTTTGTAATCCAAATGTCTGCTACAGTTCCGACCCCAGGTCATCCCGTAATATTATTTGCCTGGGTAATATTATGGCATCACAGATTCAAAGGGAGCTCTTTATTCACGAGTCCGTATTGATCAAACGATGTTCATAGCGGTTGTGTGAAGGCCGGCAACTAGGTGAGTAGCAGCATGCTGAACTCTGTCTCTGTACTTTCGACATTATGATGATGTGGTGAGTCAAACCTCCGAGATAACACCAGCCAAGCGGCTAGGCGTACCAGTTTGTGGACATCGGACCATAGGTCAACATTATTGACCAATCAATGGGCATACAGTTCAAACATAACAAGGACGGTGATTGGTTAATGCCCGTTCAATCAATAATCCGGGGTCGATCTCCAGTCGGGTCGATGGATTCGCACTGCTGATGAGACCCAACCAGGTCGAAACAACTGCCCAGTGCTTCCGAGCTTTTCAGTTCACGCTTCATTTGCTATATACACGACGAATTGTCATTTGAAATTTAACCAAATCCTCCATTGCCCACATGAAATAATGTTTCTATTTATATTTTAGTTAATCCCATTGATTTTTCTTAATAAATGAACTGTTACTTCCTTGGCGTTTTTCCTGAGTCTGTGTGGCGGGAGATACCAGCCCAAAAATGCCAGTGCAATTTCGTTGTTCGACTTACGACTTATTCGCTATCCGGGATTCTAACTACCACAGATAATAAGGGTAATGAGCCAGTGATTGAACTAGTAATTGCGAAAGTTCCAAATAGGTTATATATATTTAGAAAAAGACATTGGAGAAGTGTTTGCATAAATTTTGTTCTAGGAAAACCGCTGATAGTGATCAACGGAAAGCATTGGACAGACAGATTGTCTTCATTGGGATTTGCAAAACAACAACTACCGTTTGCATTCCTGCCCGATTTCGAACCGCAAACCGTCCGATTACCGGGGTCAAATCGTCACTACAGATGACGAACAATTTAGTCCAATTCCTCAGATGTGAAAACTATGGACTAGTAACCACTGATCAAACCACAAGCAAGGCTGGATACTTGTGAAACTGAATAATTGAATCCAGTAATAAAACACCCTACAATAGTGAAGAGTTGAACAAGCTGTTCGTCTTTGTACGCATGAAAAAGTGCTCAAGCTCAAAACTCACACGTGGATTGTCCGAGTTCCTTCAAGAACACCGGAATGATGATTGTTGACAGATTTTGACGAGGAAAATTCAGCGGTTACGTACTCTGTCGGCCTTCTTCAAATCAAATGTAATGGCACTGGTGATTTTATCACAATCGAAGAGAATAAATGCAAGGCAGCTACAATTGAGACACTCCTGGTTCTTTTATAGTTTTTCTTTATCCTAGTTGTTTGCCCTCAATTAAGCTTGCCTTATGAACCGCAATAGCCTTTCCGTGTATGTATCCGGATTTCTCTCTTACAATAAGCAGCTGGGGAATTGATGTCAAATTTTTATTATGGGAACAACTTACAAGTTCGTGGTTCTCATAGGATATTTACACAGATGAATCGTTACAGGCCGAAAAAGAAGTCTCATCGAGTTCCGGTTAGGAGATAATAGAGAATGTAGGCTTCAGTGATTTGGCGTTTACTGTTAGTGGTTGTGAGGTGTGCCAAGGTTTTTCTTCGAGTCTGTGCTTGAAAAATTCAATAGTACAATACAAACAAAACAAGAACACGCAACGGAGTGGTGGGTACCAATTTAAAGGCATAATCTGTATACGAAAAACAAAATTGATACCGGATAAATAAAATAGAAGTGATTGCAATTGAACGAATCTCGACAAGGCCTTTGAATATGAATATATGTGGTTGGTTTTTATTCAGTCGAATGAACCAGTCGAAACTAAGCCGATACCTTCCCCCATCAAAAACCTACCAGACCACGCAGACCCCGATCGCACATTTTTCACTGCCCGTATCATGATCCGGTATTGGTTCAACTGAGAGAAAACTATTGAATAAATTGTGATGATCTTAGCCTATGAGACAATGCCAGTCACGATGCCATGCGTTACAGTTTCATAGGCCAATGGTGTCAACGAATCAGAAACCGTGCGGTTCAAACGGAAGCTGTATGGTTTCAAAAATGCATACATATTGTAGAATATCACCAACGTCGCCACCAGTCCAGTCTGTTTAAATGATGAAATCACAATGTCACAATGGTGCTTTCGGAAAAAATAAAATGTGTGAATAAGATTTTCACGGTACTAATGTTTGCCAATGTTTCCGTGTATTTTAAAATTGTTTTTGTTGCAATTAAGCCGAAATATTATTTCATTTCTATCCTGAGCAAAAACAGTCGAACTTTTCGACAAAATTTGAGATATCTGGGAATTCCTGCCTGTTTGTCAGATATGTTAATACAGAATAATAGTTTATAGTAATTATCTCAATTGTGGTAATTGTAAATGTTGTGTCGGTCTTTGGAACACTGCAGTCATCTGTTGAAATCCTTGAAGTCGGTTAGGCACATTTGACCATTCCAGGAGTACTAGTCCCGATCTAATGACTTACTTTGTGACCTGAAAACCGCGTCAGGGGTATAATTGATCAGTCAGTGAAATCTTTTTCAACTTCTGTTAGGATGACTTCTTTCTGCCACCATGACTTCTTCAATATCAAAAACCTTGTCAGGACTCGGACCGTGAACATTCCGATGGGGACTCCAAATCCTTACCCCTGAGCCGCACGATCGATGTTCATTGCTTTTCTATTACTCTAAATTGATTGAGTCATTCTCACAAGATGATCACCGTAGACCCTGTAACTCATGGGTAAGGGTTTGAACTCCTGACCCCGATGTTTGCGGTTCGAGTCCTGACAGGGACACAAAATGTACGCACTGCTGACGAGTCCCAATCAGGACGAAACAGCTGTCCAGTGCTCTTTGTCTTGATTATCACAAACATTTCCATCGCATGTGAATTCATTTACCTCGTGGGGAAGGAACGATCTTCCAAGAAGTGAACGACACCCAAGACCATCAAGAGTGCCTGGTGCATCTGAACGGTCGAATTGGCTAAACCAAGCTTGTTTCTCCGAAAAAGCTTACATTTATAGAATTCCAGTTAACGTCACTCTTCTCTGAAAAGTGATAATGAACCAAACACGTTCGATTTCCTGTAACAAACCTTCCTTTACCACAGTAGTTTGATCTTCTTTCTTTATTTACAACCAAGTGTGTTACAAGTAGGGGTGGAATAAACTCCAGAGCACACGAATAAGCCCAAGATAACGTGTATTTTCGAATCCTACCACCACCATAGGCTGACTCCCCGTTGTGTGTTGTATGCCTACATTATGATTGGTCGCTTCCCCCAAACCGATCTAACGGGACCAGTTAGTAGGGTGCAATATTAATGAGGTGAACGGCTAGTTTGCTACAAAATTCATTCGCTGGGAATCGGTAATTTTCCCTAACAGAAGGATCATGAACTAGGGGTTGACTAAACACAAAACCCCTTGCATTCAGAAAATAATGTGGAACGATTATAGCTTGGGATGTGACAGTTGTTGGTATTGTGTTCTCCGACAGTTAGAAGTGTTTTGGAGTCTCTAGGCCGGGTGCATTAGATAGTTTGTAGACTGTGGGGCACACTTAAATAACAGTGTGCTGGTTATCCACTTTGCGTTTATCGATAATTTAACACAGAACCAGTCCCTCGGTAGGCGGTGTTTTCCAGGGCATCTGGTGATTAAAGAAAAATCTAGGCGGGAAGTTCATGCATCGTTAAAAAACTGAATGATCATGTAAAACCAGCACACTAGGTTGGTCAGGTCGACATTTTGCTCATCGTTAGAGTGTAAATGGTACAAGCTATCAACCGTTGGAGTCGATTCCAGTTTGATCAAAATAATTACGAACAGTTGGATTCGAGGGGAGAAACTTACTGCAGTAGTCACCCCCATCATCTTATGCATGCTGAGTATCTTGTGAAGTGTGCATTTCAATCTCAGAACTACTTAGGCAATCGCATCTGATTCAAAAGAATCGGTTTTATCCAAGAGAAACTCGGTCTCAATGGAATTTACTCATTGGGTTATTGTGGGCTTAGACTGACTCCATTCATGCAATGAATCATGTTCACATTCAAGTCTGGGTATGGTGACCGACTTATCAATCCATCTTGACGTGATTCGCTTCCTTACCCGACCGACAGAGATCAATTAACTCCGAGTTGGTTCATTCGTATCTATGACGCACACTCGATCAACGATCACGAACATAACGTTCCCGGGGGGAACGGGTGAGTGTGGGGAAGTGAGTTCATTCGGACTGGACGGGGTTTTGACAGACCCGGTCCGATGGGTGACATTTGACGGCCGAAACACCAATAATCTTGTGGGATTTCCAATAGAGTACGATTGATTGGATTCATTTGAAGTTAGAACGGATTCACTTGAAGTTGTAAAGGTATAGATTTCATTCAGCTTGATGATGATAATGTTACCTTGCCTGGCTACAAAACATCTGCGAACAAAACACTTCCAGCTCTCAGAGAATATATCCGCATCAGCACTCTTGCATTCAGCCATCACACGTGATGAAGTTTGAGTAACACTTATCATTCGTGAGGCTTTTAAATTAATATTATTGTGCTTTTACTGACCCAAAACTGTCTGGGTTCTATTGGTTTCAGTGAAATAGTTGGTATAGAAAGTAATGACCTTGAAGCCTGAATAGCTATCTCATGTCCTCGAAAAAATCATCTTGTATACCACAGAATGAATGACATTCTGTATCGATAGATCACTAGATCGCTGTCACAAACAATTTCATGATAAAAATATTATATTTGAAATTTCTTTATTACAACTACTGGTTGCTTTTATTTTGTTGAATTCAGCTTTCCCCACGCCTAGCGGGCCAAGAACAATACCTGCGTATGAGCCAGTAGCAATAAGCTGCAAAAACACATGTGCTATCTACGCCAGTACAGAATAAGCACGCACACACACACACACGCACACACACACACACACAAGTCCAGTATTTCGCGTGCATGAGGTGGGGTGCAGGTGCACGTAGGTGGTGTGGGGCGGGTTGGGGGTGGCATCGCGTACCCGCACACCAAATTCATTTGTTTTTGTTTCATCACCGTTGTCATGACAATTCTCATTGTGCTTGTGTGTGTGTGTCTGTGTGTGTGCGTGTGCGAGGGTGCATATCCGCTGGACTGCCAGTGAACCGGAAAGATGGGAAGATTCTGGAATTTGCAAAAGAAAACACACGGAACAACAAAAGATCGTGAAGAGGAACAGTCCCATAGCATGCTTTCATTTGAGTACAATCCAATACGGGTCCGCAGGATACCACTGGCAGATTCCTGCGAAGACAAGTTTGGCTGGGGCCCAATCTTGTACCGATATAATCGACTTCTGTATGAATGAACCACAGATGAGTGATTAGGTATTGGTGTATTTGGTCTCAGGAGGGGGTGTGTGTGGGTGCGTGTATGTGGACCGGAATTTTACTCATAACAGAAACACATGAAGCGACACCCAGCGAATAGAATTCACGTTCCTATCATTCAGGCCATGGCTGCTCTGTTTCGCTTGTGAAGAGAGAAGTAGCTGCGCGCCCATCTCAAATATGAACGTGCTCGCACACACACACACACACACACACACACACACACACAGACACACACAAATATACACTATGCCATTAAGCCAGTCTCGGTCATTTGTAGTGGTCACAAGACCTAGCTAGCTAGTTTGGATACAAACAAACAAAAGTCAATTGTGAACGCGGTTACTCCTGGCAACCAGTTGCGTGCATGCGTGTCCCTCTGTGTGTGGGTATGCACGCGCGCGGAAGCTGCGCAAAACATCGGTGAATGCAAAACGGATTGACCAATGGACCAGGGACAAGAACACA
>UZAN01047435.1:0-15300 GCA_900618425.1 Echinostoma caproni
GGTCATTCCTCAGACTCTTGATGAGCTGGCGTTTAAGGGATGTGCGCGCTTTTTCGTAGTTTGAATCCGATGGAATGGCTTTGCGAGCGTCCAGCAGGGCAACCGAAGTCGGGGAGATCCATCCTTTTTTATTTGATCGTGCGCCAGAATTTGCTGTTGTTTCGATTGACATTTGTATCGCTTCTTGATTGCCGTCCAGTGTTCACTGAGTCCTCCGGCTGATGGTTGAGCTGATAGGCGATCTGATAGTTCCGCTTCGAAGGCCGATTTGCAACCATTGTTGATATTTTATCTTGGGCATCGGTTTTCTGTGGCTTTTCTGCGTTTGTTTACTAGGCTTAGAGAGAATCTCGCTGGTAGCAGAGCATGGTCCTTGTCCACAGATGTTGACCGGTAGGAGCGGCAGTCTTCAATGGATCCTCTCCAGCGGTGGCTGATGACGATGTGGTCGATTTGAGCCCAGCGCTGTGAAGAAGTTGGCGGTTCCATGTAAGACTTTGGCTTTTTTGTGCGAGAAGTTGGTGCTTGACAGAAACAGTCCGTGGCCAGCACCAAGTTGGAGTAAGCGTTCCCCGTTGTCAGTCCTGTTGGCTGGGATTGCATGTGTACCTCCACGTGGCCTCTCTGATTCGTCCAGGAATCCCACTTGAACATTGAAGTCTCCAGCGACTACCACAATCTCCGTTGACCGAGCACTTCGGAGCGGTTAAGAGATGTCCTTGTAGAATTCACCCTTCATTTCTGATGAACTGCAATCAGTTGGTGCATACCCGGATGCGACGAATAAACATCGATGCTTCGTTCTGTAGCTGTTGACTCATGCTGAACCATCCAGACGTACGGCGCAAAGTCGACTGTCAACCGGGATCCAATCGAGAAGTTATCACTCGGCCTTGACATAGCGCAATTCCAACCCCAGCAACACCGCGAGCTTCAGATGTCGAATCGCTTGACACACAGAGAGTGAAGCGTAAGGATGAGGTTGGATCTGGAGAACGCAAGATGATTGAAGTAGGGTCTGTATGCGTGTTTCGGAGACAGCATACATATAAATGGAAGGTTTCAAGGGTTCTAGCTAAGGCAGCTTGTTGACCAAGCTAATAATAATTGTGCGGACAATAAATAAGGTTGAGTGGAAAGGAGATTTTAGTTTCAAAAATCTGATAGCCTCTGAGTGGTTGGCCTCATTAGTTGAACACTGAGTGGTATCTGATGGGTTGCACAAGCAGGATGCATCTCTTAGGGTATGGGAGTGAGAAAGGGAAATCGACAGTTGAGAAAGACGGTTCTCCAAATGGGCGCCTAAGACTTTTGGGCACGGCATACGTCGCGGTTGCCAACATCGACTAAGGGTTTTTTCTTTGGGAACCTTAACCGGAGCCTTCGATTCAAAAGTCTGACCCACAGACAGTGGGGCGTAAATCCAACGCGAGAGTGTGAACGAAGTACCCGTGTGGGAGCTTCTAGAGACCTGTCACGCAAGGCCTTTGAATTTCGGTTCAGTGTATTGTTCGCTGGTGCGTTGTTTATCGGTCCGCTTTTCGGGATTGGCCCTTAGCCTCATGCATCCAATGAGACAAGCGGAACGTGGACGGGACAGCACTTTATTGGCTGGGGGTTGCCCAGCTTGGGCGGGCGGNGGAGTGACCTCTCCAGGGGCGGGTATGGATAGAAAGGGAAACCAGGAGGTGCCCAAGCAACTGGCCTTGTGAGACTGATCTTCGTCTGGCCTCTACCCGTTGACCTTTCAGGCATGATTGGATCTGCGGCTGTGAGAAGCCATCTTGTATAGCTCGCAGGGTCATTGAAGCGCGCAAGCCATCACACCACGTCAAGGTGCATCGTCTACTCCCGATTCGGTCTCGTCTGTTTTAATAATCGCCTGTTTATTTATCATCTATTTTCACCCTCATATGAGTTCAGACTGTGTACCAAATAAATCACGATGCAATAATCTTTATAAGAAGAAAAAGGGTCCATGATTTCTCGAGGGCACAATAATGCTAGTTTGCCCAGGTCAGAGCAGATGAATTTATTAGGGAATTCTCAATCGGGGCCTTCGGCTAGCCAAAGCCTAACCCTCAAGGTAGCAGGGTGATGTGTATAAAAACCGCAATAAATGGGGGACCGATATCCAGTTCATCGGATCATATGCCCATTGGACAGAGTCAAATGTGCAACTTGCATAATACATCTCGATACCCAATCGAACTGGTGATCACTGTCACAACCATGAAAGTGTGGGCAGATGAGGTTCGTACTCCTCTTCTTGAATGGTCTGGAATCAGGGTTTATAACCAATTCCCGTCGGTGAACTGTCAGTGGTTCAACACTCCGGTTATAGCCCCGGATGTCGGCTTTTCGTTCTCTCACTTTGGTGCGAAAACACCACGACGTAAGGGCAGTGAGGAGGGCTTACTTAGAAGAAGCTATTTGAGACGCCTGGTCGCATATGGGCGTATTTCGTGTGGTGCAAGAGAAGCGTGACCAGCTGTAATCTGAGTCACCCACCATCGACCATTATGAGCCCCTCGGAGGCCAGTCCCAATTATTTAATACCAATTGCTCAAGTCCCTCCTGAGCTCGGGTTCCTTCACTGGATTTGTGAACGATGATGCGAACTTGGTACTGGTTCTGCTGGTTCCTCGATGTCCGTGAATTTTGCTTTGACACATCACTCGTACTATGTATGCTCCAGTAGGTCGCTTCACATTGGGAATTCCGTTTAATTTGCACTGCACCAAGTGTTTGGAACGTGTAATTCAAATAAGAGATTGGAGACTTCAGATCAAATGTCGAACTGTCACTTGTCAGTGATTTCATGGGCAAAATGATGATTTTTACAGTCATCTAGACCGGCCCCTTCTCACCTTGAACTATCATGGAAACGTGTTTCGTATCATCATCTGTTGAGCCTAGTTTGGTAAGAATATCAAAATGTTTGCGCAGACTGATTGAATGGATGAATGAACGCTTCTTTGTGGGCCAAACTTTCAAATAGGCATTGTTAATCGGGTGTTACATCAGTTTTCTGAACAAATTGAATGACCACTCTAGATTTCAAATAACGTACGTACAAGAATACCCGTCAACGGCTCTCACTGCTTCTTCACTGATAAGGTTCTATGAGCAAAGAGTTCGGTTTATGGTTTCCTAGTCCAAAACCTATTGCACTCGGCATTGGCAACCCAGTATTACAGTGTCCCGCACCTTTCATGACAGTATCAATACATCTATTTGTATTCACTCTACTCCTTATCGAAGTACACGGTAATAAGGAAAACAACGTGTGAATATACATTTATTGGCTGCAGCTCAACGTTAACTAATAGTCATCGCAATAGATTCGTTTCTGTGCTGCAGGTTCCACTTCCAGCCATCACCTCATTCTATATTCAAACTCGTGCGCAGTCCCACCGTGCGAAACGCTTGTTGACGTTGAATGCCTAGACTAAGGGAGTACAGCCACAACAACCCATTCCTTCTGTAGGGTAACATGTAACCATGTCTCAGAAATTCGTTTTTCCAGTATGTTTCTCGAAAGGGCCGGTTGATTAATGATGTTCAGTGACCAGTGCATGTGTTCCTTAAGTTCCTAAGTGTATCTCGGTGTCTATCGATTGTCTAGGGACGTGCCGAATTCACGCTGACCTGTCCGGACACGTGACGCACTGAACGATCAATGGCAAAGTCGAATGATATTGACGCTCGCCGTGTGTGTGTGGAGAAACTTTATGCATATTATTTGGCATATCCTTATTGTCGGAATGCGGCGTGACAAAGTAAGAGATTGTGGCGTTTTCAACACATGCCGCGCGCCGTGGGCATCTGGTCCAAATGTAACGAACAGTCGTACTGTTTGCACGAAATAACCGCATCGGTTGTTCTTGAAAAAAACAACTATTATTAACACCTGGGAATCCCTGAAAGTCATCTGTCTGACTTAAACTAAGAATGCAGGGCAAACGGGGTATTGTTGAGCTACAATAAACGTTTATACGAAATGCTGAGCAGCGAAAATTAGATCTAGTTGTGGTATGGAACCGGTAGTTCAAGTCAAATCAACGAATCGCTTTATACTCGTCAAAGAGTGAACAGATCGGGACTGAGCTAATTGCTAGGAGCCTTTTGATCCTTATGGGCGACAAAGGAGAATATCTGAACTTCATGCAGTCCTGTTATTGGAATTTTTGTGAGAAAAATATAAACACTTAAACAACAGACAAGTAGCTGCGAAGAGTAGTGAAGTCTGTTTTAAGTAGGCGAGGGAGAGAAAGAGTAAAATGTGGCAAGAAAAATGTGCTAGAAACAAAAAGACTTGAAGTTGAATTGTCTCAGCTTGCGTATCTGTTAGGACAAAGTACGTAGTCTACCAACACAGGTTTACTTACGGGCGGAACATTCCTAGATATTTGGCGTTTGTGTGTTCTGCTTACGAGTACTGAAGTGATGCTCGAGGCTTCCAGCGGATACTCAAATCGCAAAAGAATTAAAAGCCATTCAAAACCATTTTAACCAAGACCTAGTTGATATAAGTATGAATGAATTAGTGATAACGTGTCGACAGACGACGTCATATCCGACCGGTTAGAAATGGCTTGAAATTCAATCACGTCATGAGAATATCGGTAAACTTGGAAAATATATCTGAGCGAAGTTTAGTATTCTGAAAAACTCCCAAATGATTGACTGAAAACCGGTCTGTTTGCGTTTGTTCTTTCAGTTTATCTCTTGTCTTTCAATCACGACAATAAACCAATGGAAAGAAAGAGTGACGGCAACTTTCGGCGAAGAACAGATCGTAGAATAAGAATAAAAGCAGAAAAATACTCTAGAAAAACAAAGAAACAAACGGTTTTTTGGGAACTTTCTGAACATTTACCGATTGCATACATTACAGAAGGGACTAAGTCCTATGTCAGTCTATTTGGTTTTACACGCGGTTCGCAGGGGGTCACTGGGACCAGTTATATCGGATCGCAAATGGGTGAACAAATGTGCGATGTGTCAGTTTAAGTCCCGAGGAAGTGTTGACAATGGAACAGAGTTGTTTCGATGAAATAGTAGATGAGGAGGGTTTAAGAATTGGAAGAGTTATGAAAGATCCACGGGAATAAGAGATAGAACATGTGTGTATAGATTTATTAGTAAAGGATGCGAAAAGCTCTCGGATTGGACGGATACTATGTTTGAGCACACTCGAGGACAGACCATCTGAACCTGCTGCACTCAGGTTTCTTGTGATCCTGGGAGGATCAAGTACTTCCATATGTGTCTATCGTAGATACGCAATCGACAGATTGTGAAGGCAGGAAATCGTCAGAAAAATCAATAAATACCTCATCGATCAGTTTGTCTGTGGATCGCTTCTTCTACCCGTACAACAATCGGGTCCCCCGCCACAACAGCCTTTCATTTTCAACCGGCATGACATGCTTCGTGAACAAAATATTCAGTCTTAGACTTGCGAAGGAAGCGGTTTCGTAGTAGTCTGTTGATGCACTGTGTGCGTTCGTGCCTTTAGTTTTCTCACAACAGCAGAGAGAATGCTGTGCCAGTGTGTTCGCAGTGTTCCTGTTTGGCAGTGAAAATCGAGTTCACTGTATCTGTACAATAATCAACCGAATACGGGGATTATTGAAATGAAAACCACGACGAGGCGATGATAGTCGATTTCTCTTTTTCAAAAGGAGTCTTATTAGTGAAAGCCTCCCAATTTTTATGGTCGCTTGTTTTGTTCAAATAAAAGCAGGGCATGCCAGTCGAGGTTTATCTTTAAGTCTGAGACAGAGGAAGGAGACTGTCTGTAGCCGCCAGCGGAGTTCGTTCCCTTCAGTTTGAGTGGAAAAATATCAAGGTGGTCAGGAATCACTTTGTTCATCTCCTCTGGTGGAATTTAGAGGGAAATTTGTTAGCTCAAGAGAAAGTAAAGGTTGATTTGATCCATCAACAATTAAAAATGAATTATCATCAATCAGGAAAACAATGAGTGCAAACAAACTGATGTTAATTAGTGAGCAATTAGGCACGATAATTCCCGTTTGTCGAACAGAGGAAACACTGGGTCAATATGAGACAACAAGACAGTTAGTTCCATTAAAGGAAGAGGTACACAAAGTTTCTGACTTGTTGCATCCAGTGGCGTCACCTCATCTTAAAACGTCTTGCTTAAAACCAATCCTAGTTTATACCAGTGAATCCGCTGTGCATGTAACATGTATGTTTATGTTCCAGAAATAAGTCGGTGCATCAGTCAAGGTCAGCCATTTTGCTATCGAAAGAACGAATGTAGTAACTGACCCATATACAAAAGATCAGGCGATGTATGTGTGTGCAAGAAGAGTTTGCCGCCTGGAGCGCTTACCCATCTTGATCCAGTTAGATAACCCCGCCAGGTCGAGCACACCTATGGGACTTGGGTAGCACAAGACTGAAGGTATTATCTTTTTTCGTAGACTAATACCACGAGAAACGAACGGCACGAAAATCTGGACTGCGAAATAAGTTCGAATGCAACAATGAACAGACACATAGCACTACCAATCGAAAGATGTGCATTCAAATCAGTTCATTGAGTTACTTAATCACACCGCCATGTACACATTTAGACGCCACAAAATGGAGAAATGATTGAGTCCATTGTAGATACTCAGCTAACTTAATAAATCAAAACGAATATAACCTGATTGGCATAAGTCTGGAGAGATACGGAACTACCAATCGTTTCCTTGCTTTTATGCACGTGCCAAGGTGTTAGGCAGGAATAAATTTAGATTATGAGGAATTAAAGATACACCAAGGATCAGAAAGTATTTCGTGGCCATGGTTGTCACCGGTTTGGATGTATTGGGTGATGATTCGGTGGATGATATGAGCTCCGGGTAGACAACGGAGTGTCTGAATGATCTGAAAATCATGCAGATATCTCTTTTTTAAATGAACAAGGGAAGAGCATTGGGATACGTTAAAATCCGTTGTGATAGAAATAAAGACATACTCAGGCTGTTCTGTCTGGTATAAGGGAACAAATGAGAATTTTTGGTAAAGGGCGTAGAGAGAAAACCGTCGGACGTTTGAAAAAAGCATTTGTGTCTTCAGCACAGTTGTAGAGAATGGTTAAGAACAGTACTTGGTTACTTAACGAATGCCCCCCCCCGTCCCGGGATGAGGTGGTGGACTCGGCTCATCACTAGTGACCCGTGCGTAATGAAAATAACACATTTAGACGGATTCATAGAGTTTCTGTCGCGACGATCTGTCAGACGGTACCTAGGTAAATAGCAGGGGAGACAGACAGTTACCGGAAAATCGGAGTCAGAAGTAAAGTCAACAATATAACTGCTCAGCTGTGAGTCTTTCAAAGCAGCCATGGTTACTGGCTAGGTGAAAAAAGGAGGCAGTGTCACCTGATGGAACTTCTTATTTAGAGGTTAACACTGAGAAGATTCAGACACGGTAGTGTGTGAACTGTTTGAATGTTGAGGATGTCTAGATTGACATAATTCTCAAATTCGATGGTCATTTTATTCAGTTTTTGAATGAGTGGCTCAGACTGCCCCCTACCCGCTCTGCACCCGTTGCTGGACACATGGTCTCGTGCTACTGCCCATGGCTCGACTCTCTCCGGTATAATGCAACAGCACAAACAGTATTTTGTAAACCATATGGATAAAATCAATACAACCCCGTCTCGTCATTTTGGAACACTTCCTTTTGCATTCGGGCTTTACGTAAACCCGTTTCGGAGAATCCAGTTGTGGCCTAGGCAACCGGAGAGAACTGTCTCCATGCTCATTGAATTTTTCGTCACCTGATTGGACAAACTAAATAACTCAGGGTGGAGGACCATTTTGTTTATACATAATGTAGCGCTTATTTTGGACACATGTATGTGCCGTTAAGTGATGCATGGAACAGTCACGACTGTTTTCACATTCTGTATTAGATTCAGAACCATCTAGAATGCTGAACTGAAACCGGTTTGGTTTATCTGGTTAAAACGATCGTGCTTGTTGTAACAGAAGGGATCGTCCCGATGCAAGATTCCCAAATTACTGGATCGTGAATGCTACATACCTACGTTGCCGGCACCTTTGCCCCAGTTTTCTCTTTAACGTGGTTGTGACGACAATTCTTCGTTGTGACCATTTATCCCAGAAAAAACGCATGCTACCCATTTGAAATGCTCCCCCAGGGTCTTTCCCCTAGCTCCACCTTATGGTGTTGCTCGAATTACGTTGAAAGACACAGCATCAGGGCTTCCACTGAAAAGATACATTTTGAACCGTTCAGCTACGGGCATACTCAGAAGTTCAGCGATGAGTTAGTTCTCCAGGATTGCCTCCTTTGTCCCCTCTTTTTTACTTTTTGTAGTGCCTGTTTGAACCTATCCATAAATCGTTCGGCCCATCCATCAACACAAATCACAGGAAGCAAATTCTGTAATTTAGATGATCGACTCACTGCGGACGTTGCCTTGTCATCTGGTTTCTCCCCTTGCTTATGTTTAAAGTTGAAAAATTTGATCGAGCCTGTAGTTGAATACAGTGACTTACTTCGAAGACTAGGACTCTGACAAAAGTGTCATTAAGAGTAATCTAGAAGATAAACACATTCGCAACTACTCACAATTTGCTTTTAGCCCCAAAATATGCGTGAATATAGTAACGAGCACATAGTAAAGAAACGGTTTTCCTCTGTCTGCCATTATCTGTGCACCAGAATCTGTTAAATTGTGCTATACATGGGACGTGTTGTTTTGTGTTTATTTCTGACCCCTAGCGATCGTATTTCTGGAGATGTGGAAACGGAAACAGGTCAGTCTGGCTTTTCGATGGAACGTGTACGCGCTCGAACCGGTCGATCAACCTGCTCGTCCCGAATTCTTGGCTCTTTTGCTCAAGGGATACGAGAGCAAAGTGAATCCCGTATCCGGGGTAAGTGTTTACCCCCCTCCCCCGCCACCCTCGGTGTTTCTAAACCTCCTTGGCGTCCACAATTTTTGCATGCATACAGCGTTTAGGTCAGAAGACGGAAAGTGTACTAACAGGACACGTGCCTGCCGCGGATTGCAAAACAAAATGGCTTAATTTCTTTTACATTCCCACTGGGATATGCACTATTTTTATTTCTGCATCAGTTTCAGCGTAAATCAGGTGATCAAGTAAGTGTCATCATTCCCCAATCCGTTTTATTGTCCACGGTCGCTGATTGCATCACAAGTGAATCACCGCGAGAATCGTACCGGTGATCGGACTTCATTTACCGATAATCGATTCCCAACTGTTCTAATGATTTCAACCCATTGATTTGTTGTTGGAACATGCAATTCGGTTTAATATTTTTCCAGTCGGCGGTTGAATGGATTTCCCCATTCGTGAAATAAGCGAAAATTTTTATACTGTTTGACGCCAGGGGCACTGCATGTAATTTTCATCACGCAGTAAAAAGCATTGATCAAGATCGGGCTCTAACCAGACACGGAATAGTGCACTTGCCTGTCGCGGATTGGTTCGATCTACTTGATCGTAGCAGCTAAAGCGTTTTTATCGCCGTATGAGACTGACTTACCGCGATTAAAGCCAGTACCAATTGGGGCAGTAGGCTCAGGCTAAAACCACAGCTAGTGTGCGATCTTATCTAATCGTGGCATAATCGTAAAGGTTCCCATTGTATCCTAATGCAATCGCATCAGCGTGTCAGGGAAACGGCCAATGTATTCAATAGACAGCTCACCTCCTTAGTATTTTTGATCTAATCTTTTTACCGCTGGTCACTATCCCTATTGCTCCAGTCCGTACAGCCTAATGTACATTGCCAGATGATTGAATCGGGTATGTGACAAGGCTAACCGTGGCTGGCCTTTACGAAGTTACCTTTTATTAAATAGCCATAGACTTGTATGTTCGGTACATCTTACGGCTTGGGGTTATTGTTGTGACCATTGTGAGTATAATGTGTTCGAGCCAGCTATTGCAGGTGGTTGAAATTGAGTTTTTCCAGCTTACTTACATAAAGTACCTGACCTTTGTTAGTCAACCCGTTTGAAACGTCAAATATTGATTTTTCGCATATCAGCACCATCCATTTCCTCGAATGAGCTTTAGTGTCCTGTTTTGGAATGGGGTAGGTAAAATCTCTTAGTAAATTTATGAACGTTGCATTACTTTTCTGTAACTCACAAGGCATACTCATATGGGGGAATGTAGGTGAGCAAAATTTCATAAATTTTCTGTCCGAGGATGCCAAGTCAGCTATTGACGAGAAATTTGAAATTTCGCGACCATTTCCATCGATTGATTCTTATCCGTTATCCTCTATGTGCAAATTGGAATGCGTTTAGCTCGAGGGAAACTTGTCGTGTTTTGATGGTAATCAATCGAGTATCAGTAATTTCAATCGAGTCAATAATCACAGAACTTCTTAATGATCACATCAACTCTTGTGCTAAATTTTCCAATAAGATTCTAGAGGACCCTCTGCATCCACTGTATCCCGATCTTTCATCTTGTCGTCCCCATCCGTCCACACGTTCCACTTTTCGGTGTCTACCCTCTCGTATTAACACACGAAAAACCCACTGTACCCTAGCTGGCCAGACTCCTGACCAAAAAGTAACGAGTCGCAAGTTAATTAAGCCAGAAGTTCCGTACATGAAACAAACTTGGGCGACATTCGTCAAGTTACATGTTATATGAAACTGTATATTTAATTCTGCGTGACAAACCATGTACATTGTTCATTGAAATGTAAGCATATAAGTTTACACAATTTATACAGATAAAAACCTGCCTTAGATCATTTGCCAAATCTTGATTTAGGGATGAATTTATCGTGTGTTTTAAGATTTCTCCTCAACTTTGATTCGTAATATTTGATCACGATCTGATAGTTAGCTGTTATCATATTGTNCCCAGGTGAATCATTCATCCCTCGGTTGTTCGGTATCACATCACGCGCTGTGGTCGTGCAATGTCACCCCATCCCCAAGTGCGACTCCTTTACTTTCGCAGGGATATTGTAAATGGGGTTGTGATATTGTACTGTTATCCCCGGTTTACTCTTGTCTTGTCTGTTACCATATGCGCGAGTGTTCGATGGACACTTGGTGAAACGCGGCTTGAAAACAGTTCACCAAGAAGCTAGTAATCACTTGTGAGTGCATAAACAACGAGGAAGAACGTAATACTGTGTATGCGTGTGAATTGACTTCACACAAAAACGAAAAAGTACTGGTTGTTTTGTGAGCTTTCAGATCATTGTCAACTGTGAACGAGTCAGTGGCCTAGTGAGAAATTGTTCTCAGTCCTATTATTGTTTCCCGCTGGTGAGTAAGCTATAAACGCGGGTGGCTCAATCTCGCTCAACATATACTTCATCCGTACGCCCTCTGATTCATCGTTCTAGTTGTGAACAGGCAAGGCCAATATGGGCTGTTTATGTTGTTCTCGGTTAGCAAAACGATAGTCGAAATTACACAGTTTTGTATACTCTGTTTGTTTCACTGCACACGGGTAGCTGAATCGGTCGGTTTATGTGGCGTTGGTGTGCACTAGATACACATGAAGGCGCGGGCACATTCACTTTCTTACAGACTCAAGTGCATTTGTCGCAGCGAACTCCAACACCAATTTGCACACAAATGTTATGGTTCGTGATTAAGTGTATGGGATGGAAGTGGCTATTCACGCCGAGCTCAATCGGCATCCACCCCAATATACATTCACTTGTTCCAGTATCAAACACCCGCGGGCGTTTATCAGACCAAAGTGTATGATCGAGAAAATACCTCTCCCAAGGGGAGGGGAATATTGTAATTTATTTAAAATCCATGAAGTGATAGATGTACTGTCCAGCTTTTGTGGTTTATTCGGTATTTAAAGCAATCGTGTTTTGTCGAGGTGTATAATACTCTGCCCTAATTGTGTTCAGCAATGCATTGAATTCCCAAGTAATCCCGTTATACGGAATCTCGGCACAAAGCTTAGTCAAATATGTCTTTTATGAATTTATTTTCAAGCCACTTCAATCATAGAAAAAATTTGACAGGAGTAAGTATAGTCCGCGCAACGGAGTGATTTGGCGAACGAGGTGGGTTGATGGTTTGGAGTAGAATCAGGGCAAAGACGGAAGACACGAACACCTGAGTTCCGTAGCCCGGTTTTTGGCGTTTATCTGACTTCAGCATTGTGCCCCAACTCTGTGTGATTGAGTTTTTGCCGAGGTAAGAGAGTCGGAAGGCTGGCCAGCTGTTTCCGTTGATATCAGACTTACAGACCTGGTAAGACCTGGCATGAGGATACGAAAACCCTAACCGGGAGTCTAGGTCGCATAGGTCCCGTTAGACTCCTGGCTAGGGACCTCGGGATGGTCGTACCTGACGGTTAGAGACACTGAGTCATATGGCTGGGTGTCGTAAACAGTGGCATCTGTGCATTTTCTCAATTTCTCTGTATCCTTAGTCCGCGGAATTTTTCAATTTTCTCTTCAATCCTACTTTCAACCTTTCCTGTCTTTTTCCTTATGTTCATTCAAATGGGTAGCCGGAAGATAGCAACCCAAACCGGCGCACAATAGTGCATGGTTAATGGTTGTACGAGCTGACTTGAACTGAGACTTGCATTTGACGAGGATAATTCTACATGCGGTTGAATCGAATGTTTATGCTTGAAGTATTCGGATCGTTCAATCGTATGCAATCTAAATCCCGATGACTTGCACAACTCTGGTTCATTATTGGCAACTGATTGCTGTCCTAGGACAGTGAATACCGCACGAAACCAGCAACTAAAGTAGACGCGAGATATATGTAGAACTGGGTGGATAGAATTTACCTCAGTTTTGAATAAACCCGTAGAGTAGAGTGTGTTATTTTCCAGGTTGAGGTCAAAAGAGTGACCAATTTGTTGTAGGTAACTAAGGTCAGTTCAGATAACGGACAGTAACCAGGGGATTTTTGTCATTTCCGGTCAAATCAAAATTGTGCATGCTGTTCTTTCGGGGCCAAACCATCACAAACCTGGTCCCACGATGCGTATCCCAACGATCTCAGTTAAAAGGCATTTGAAAAACAGTGCAACGTTTTATAACATGAGATCCATGGATGGAACGGATCTCAGTGAAAAAATTGAGCGTCGTGCTCATGATTATTGAGGAAATTAGCTTGATTTGAAAAGGCCTTCCAAGAGGGTCGAAATGTTGTCACCAACGCGTTTGTGTTTTGGTTTTCATTCGTCATGGCTAAGACAAGCTAATTTCCTCGAACGTGCAACGTTTTGTTGGTAGTGTCAGTCAAAAGTGCATTGCAAAGAAGAGAAACGTAGGGTATATTTGAGGGTTGATCACGGTCTAGTCATTTATTCAGTATCCGGATTAGGAGGGCGTCGATAGGGCGATTGCACAACGCAGGTTGCCGTTCTCTGCTAGTCACCTTGACGACTACGTATACAGAACCCTCGAGAAAACGCTGGCCCGTTCTCGTTGGGGGCGGGGGGGGGCGGCTGATCCCTATCCATTTCGAATTCAAACCGTGAGAATTATCGCGGGAAGGTAATGCTTCCTCTGTTGAGATTACAATATCCTATCATCAGCCTTAGCTCGATATATTTTGATGACGGAACATCCGATTGACCGAAGCACGGCGTTTCAGATTGTCCAGGCTGCAACAAACGCACGGTGGCTAAGGTTCGCAGAAGCGATTGCTATCAACCGATGGAAGCCTCCCACTTTGAGTCAACCAAAAGAACTTCATGTTCGTTTTTCCTTAACCCGGTGACATGATCCTTTTACCCCTTCCCCCGTTTGTGTCTATTTCAATGTACTATACTTTGTTGTCATGCTAAAGCCCCATAGAAACATTGTGTTTTCTGCAGCATGCACAATGTTCACATGTGAAATCGCCCCGAGACGTGCATTGTCCAGTATCACGATATGGTCTTTCCTTTCAAATCNTTTTTGAATGTGTGTATGTATCACTAGACTGTGCGCTGTGTGCGTGTGTGTGCGTTCACCATAGCAATTCTTTTTCTTTGTTCTTCCATCAGAGTAGGCTCTTTTCCATCCGCCTCGCTCCCCCACCCCCTCCCTCTCACACATGCACATCCCAATCTATCCAACGTGCTTTCATTTGCCTTGCCTATTCATATGGTGAACCTGGCAACAATCAGCGTAGTTTGCTCCACTGTTTTTCAAAATACACATTAAATGATGTTACTAATAAAATTGATTGTTCACGGACTTTGCCGTTTCGACCGGAAATGTATCGAGTTAGTCGTTGCATGATCGGGACACAGGAAAGCATGCGTGCTTCTGCCTTGCAGTGTGTTTGTGTATGTGAGTGAGTGATTGCTATATGAACATGGAATCCCATCACCCGGTCACTATTCATTTGCGAACCCGATCTGGCAGCCTAGAGGCATAGCAGCAATTATGAGTCGGGCAGACAGCCCATACCGTTGCGAGGCTCTTCGCCTGTCCCGGGTGATGATTATCGTCGTTTGTGTCTATGCTCGGGGACGATTCTTATTCAACTGACTGATGGATGCGTTTCGTAAAAGTTTTGATTTGTGTTTCTTTTTCACCCACTCCACTCCTAACCCCGGGGTTTGAACAGAACATTGAACCATTGGTCCCATTCTGGCGCAAACGGGTTCCGCGATTCATTGTCAGCTACACCACAGTTCTGTTTGCGGTGAGTTGTTGGCGCTTTCTCGTCAAATCCCCCTTATATCACCCTGTGATTTTCATGCAACCATTGTCAGCCCCCTCTCTCCGGAAACTTGTTGTCCATTAGGTTAATTCACGGACCAGCACGTAACCATACGGTCAGTATGAATCTGTGTGTACAGATTCTTCCTTGATTTCGTAAACCCAACAACATTTTAAATTTTGTGCTTTTTACCTTCTTTGGGGGATAATACCCCGGGTTTACCGTTTGTCACTCTTCTAATCTGAGAGAAGCATCTTTGAAATGATTGACTACTTATCAGTGCAAGCATCACTTATCATCTATTCCGCGTTACGCATGGTGGTTAAATTTCAAACAGTTCTATCCGGTGTGAAAAAAAAATCCAACCACATTGACTATGGTTCCTCACTCGTTAATTTGATTGCTTCGGTACAATTGTGTTCAAAGAACGCTAAGTATTTTTACGGCGACACGTTGCATCAGTTTCGATTCGATCTGCGCACCCATGACGCATGGTCGCCATGCACTATTCCACTCCACTCAAAATTGTAATGTACCCACTCTCAAAACGCCTGTCTTATGTTCGGTATTTCTCACTTCATGGAATTTTGTTT
>UZAN01047436.1:15864-26471 GCA_900618425.1 Echinostoma caproni
CCGTATGCGTTGCTTTGCGCTAGACCGTTGTCCCGGTTAGTGATGAAACGTTTGCAAACAAATTGACAAGCTCGGCGAACAGGCGAAATAGAGTTAACTTCACTCGAAATACGAGAATTGATTTTCAATACTTTGTCAATAATAAAGAATGGTCACATCATAACAACCGGAACCCCGGTGACAATGTGTCTCGACCCTTGGGTGTTTTATTCGCACATGGATTGTGAAGAACAAATCACATGTGAGGTGCACCCAGATGCACGTACACATCGCGTGGTTCACGGAAGAAACACTCATCTACGTAAGTAGCTGTTTTCGGTCACCTGCTGCGCGTTCGCAGAGTGCGTATTTCTGGTAGTAGGAGCATACTGCGTATTTTCAATACGGTCTGTTATAACAATAGCGTGTGCACTGCGTGATTAGTGAAGGAAGCGAGACTAATTGTACAACGAAATTCCGTCCTCCGTGCTCATGTATTGGCGAATTCCACCGCTATCCAATCGCTAATCCCACCAGAACAATACAAGTTGTGCATATGAGAAGCCCAATGAAAGAAAATGATTGATAATTTGCAGCACGAGGTGTGACAGGAAAAAAACAGGAAAGAGGAAAACTCGATTGGAGTTCAGTTCTGAATCTATACCTTTTTTCAATTTAAGATGTCCGAATATCAATTTACGATGTCACAATATCAATTTAAGATGGGTATATTCAATCAGAAGCATGAGTAAGGAAAGCAGAACACGGATCCCTGTTCATATTTAACTATTCCAATCCACCGCAGGCAAAGTTATCAATTTATTGTATCAGTGATATATATATATAAGTCGTCTAACGGGTCAATGAACCATCAGGTGAGCTAGTAAGAGTTGACAAATTTGTAAAGTGAATACATATCGATATAAAAACAGAAACAACTTCAATAATGCAGTGCCGAAAAGTTTCTAACGCAAGAGGCTTTCTTTGAGGCAAATGATAACTGTTGTATGATTAGCTAAGAAGCACGTAAGGTCTGTAAGGACTGACGCTGTATCTGTATATGGATGTGTGTGCAGGAAGTGGTTGCAGTTGAGAGTGCGTTCAGAGAATTCAACACAGGTTTTACGGTTTTCTGAAGCAGACAGTGCTCTTCATCACCAGTAATCCTACCACATTCATCGGATGACTTGGAGACAAAAATCTCCGGTAGGACAAAATTTCCAGGGGTCACAAGAACAAAGTTCACTGTTTCATTAAAACCGGAGTGAAACGCGAAAGAGCGAACTGAAATCAGTGCAGAAGAATGTAAGCCGTCGACGAGTGCCTGGTGTCCCTGGCCTGTACGCACAAATGGATACTGGGACAAGAGCTGACGCGTGTCTTAAAAGATCAATCTAGTAAAAAAATCTATGGAAATAGATAACTGGTATTCGATAAAAGAGAAAAATCACAATCATCTGAATACTTAAAAGTAAGATGGTGATCCGCAGATCGAAATCTTTTGAATGCATTTGAGTGAGCCACAAACGCCAATTGTTGTAGCATTTCACCAAGGGAGTGAATCATTCAACAAGTTTTTAAGTTTTTGCACTTGAAAGTATTCGGGCTGTGAAAATACAATTTACTTGCAGTTAGACGGCAGAACTTAACAAATGCAAAAGGCGACAACAGTGATAAGTGCTGCTATTATCGTGTCCCAGGGTTTACCACACAGGGTCCGAACCCGTCGCCGGCACCAAACTTTCTTGATTTTTCAATGCCTGGCTCAATAACATGGTATGTGGTATGACTCTCAAAGATGAAATTCATTGTGCCTGTATTTTTGTGTGAATATGGCATCCATGTAAATCTACTACTGATTGTATATTTGCGCGTATTGATAAAATAGTTCAATACTCATTTGTATATAGATAATAAATAGATCCGACAGTATTAAATTATTGAATAATTACAAAGTAGATCTGTCTCATGAACATTTTAAAAACAAAATGATATGATCTATGAGCTTATCAGTTATGATCATAGCAGCACATAAACTGTGATCTGAAACTTGATATGATGACCTGCATACTAAGCTAAGTGCATTCTTCGGAGTGTTACTAGGAGCTGTTCATCGCACCATCTGGATTGACGGTAAAAGAGGGACTGAGAACTAAGGGTGTTCACACTNGTTCACACTGGTGTGTGCCAATAGTAACCATTTAAATCACTCGGTTTCTACCAACTTGTTTGATCTTAGGATCATAACGTTCTAGCAGCTAAAGGACACGGAAAAAATGAGTGAATGTCGTCACCACAGTCGGAGTCATAATGATTCGTATTCTAGTTTTTCTTCTTCCTTTGTGAGTAAAGACACCAAAACAAACACAGGTGAGACAAGTGTTCAATTAGGCACCCAAAATCATGAAATCCGTGCAAACGGTAGAGGGGAAAAACAGACTGACCTTCCGGAAGACCCAAACGGAGCAATGGAACGCGAGATACACCGGAAAATACATGGAATCTACAGTATATCATCTATTAAATGCCAGCGAAACAAAGTTCAGTGGTTGGCATCGCCAGTAAGAGAAAATCGCTCCAAGGACATTCTAGAAGAACGCTAATAGTTTCAAACTGTCCTCGGGGAAAACAGCTTCACTGAGCGTTTTAGAGACAAAATCCTAAAAGATAGACCAACATGTAATAACAATGACCACTACCCAAAACAGCTGCCGTTCAAGGGAGACGGCGTACCATTCCTCATTAATAGCAGGGAGAGGAACACTCAACTTAGATCAAGTGCCCTGTACATTTGTAAGTTCTCCGATGATCCCAGCAGCGAATAAGGATATGTTACGAAAGCTGAACACCTCAGTGGCAATCTGTTTTGCCAGGTACGCACGTGACACTGCCTACAACAGTTGAAGACAAGGATTGTAATTCTGTGGATCTAGGCACATGAGCAACCTGTCGGTATCCCGCCCGCTAGCAAATCATGGAATTTACTATGAAGATTATTGTACCGTGCTTTGTTTGGAACGGTCTGAACGTAAACACGTGAGAACTACAGTATTCAGTAGGCCCAGACACTTAAACTTATTACAACAGAGCCAATCAACATTCACCTTCAAGCAAAGAGAAAAACATGATCTACTTCTCCAATAACACTGACTAAATGTTGATCAAGACCAGTTCAATCGCCCTGAATCAGTTCCCAAACTTAGCAGTGCCACGAACTGGTCCAGGAGACCAATGATGTACATACGTACCCTCCCCCTCAGGGAAAGAAAGACTACCAAATACATATGGACGTTGACACAACTCTGCACATCTATTATCTAGATGTATTTTTTAAACTAAGATGAAACACTCTTAACCTCTGAACTCCTATTTTCATGTCGCAGTGGCTATTCATTTTATTTACTGTTACCATGGTGACAGTGAATTCATTTTAGTGACAGAGCAACTATTCACCTATCCACCTGCCTCCATCACCGAAAAAAGAAAATTAAAACACCGATTCATAAAATCAGATTGGGCTTGAACACATAAACATGATCATGAATTTCGAACGCATCGAGCGATCAATTATCTTAGGAACCGTCGTACGGAATCGTCGAAATGACAACAACAAAAATGAAAAGAAAACAGACTGACCAAGTGACCCATCCTCGACACTATCGTCACCGTGATAAAGCTTGCTTCTGATAGATGGTTCCAGAGTCAGCAAATATACCAGGCTTCTGTACACCACTTTGATATTAGTGGGAACTCAGCTTACATAACGAACGAAGGAGCTTCTAATCCAATGGTTCCGGTGATATATTTCAATAAAGCTCATCATAGGCGAAATCATTAATTTGTACTCTGCATAGCTTGCCGCATTCTGTACATTCGTTTGAGATTCTTCGAACCTACAGAACGGAAGATCGGGGCACTATTGGGAACTAGCTGTATTCTTTTTAGCCTCATTTCCTGGAATAACACGGAATATCACAGGTAAGACTAACTACTTCAAACATCAATCAGATGGGTCAGAAAACAGACCACTTTTTACTGCAATTGTTGGAACCGATGTGCTTTCCAAAGAGACCTTGTCTGGTCATACTCCCAACTGCATCAACCTTTCCTCAACCACTTTCTATTATCTCTAAATAGGTGTCATTCCTTCTTCTAATATTGGACGTGCAACGCCTGAGTAAACTCAGAGTGTACCAATCGATGAAACTGCGTTCACTCATCAGTGATCCGATTCATCTAAGCCGCTTAGTTGCTCGCCCCCACCACTGCACGTTCTCCTTATTCGTCACCCGTTTGGCCTCCACCGCTCCAACGATCGACAACTTCGCCACAAGTTCATCCACTTCTTTTACCATTGACATGATGATTCCCTTTGACCAGTCGTTTCCAGCTCTGTTTTCTTCTCTTTCTTTTCCTGCCCTTGCACATCCTCAGATGCACGTCAGATGTTGGTCCGAATAACATCCACCCTAGAAAGGTCAGAGTGGCATAAGGTTGTCGCGGGTTTCCTGTGCGTTGTTCAAGTACCCAATGGGTTTCCGGGACATCGGTACTTATCAGGAGGTTCACTTGGTAGCAGACAGATGTGGGTAATTGAGCATATTGTAGGTGCTTTCATTGCGCCAACCTTTCTGGCGACGGGACTCGGGCCTCCTTAATGGGTAAGTGGTCGACAGTATATGTCCTTGTAACATGCAGACAATAATCGTTACTGACCCAGTTGATGTTGAAAGCAAGTTCCGACGAGCTGGCAGACATAGTNNNGTCGGCTTCCCCTTCAGTGGGAGCCTTTCGGCAACATCATGCCACAGCAAAGTAGTGTCAGATCCGTTATGTAAGAAAGTACTCATCTCGAGACTTCAGTTGGAACCTGTTCCCTATCCCACACTGAGCCCAGGAGACACCTACTGGACCTGAATTTTTTAAAGTTCCATGTACTTCGTCTCTACTGTTAAGCTCTATTTGATTTGATCCATCGATGAGAGGGAAGTGAAAATAAGGAGCGCTGCAGTAAACAATCGTTAGGCATGCGGTACGAGCGTCCTAATCAGCAGAACTCAGTAATCGGAATTCGTCGTACCAGCGCAATTTTGTTCCCATACATTGCGAAATGCACGGCTTATGCTGCTCGCTCCATTCCATGACTGACAAACTACGTGAACATCTACGGTCAAAGTCCCCTAGTTGACGTCTTCCACACGCAAACTCAAGGTCTCACAGTTCTAACAAACGACAAACAGGTCACACAATGGTATGGTATATACGACATTCCAACCAACACCAAAGACGTTGCAGTCCAGCGGATGCTGCTTGAGTCACGGATATGTTGGGGGAGGACGTTCACATCCTACCGTGCGCTATCGCAGACGCCCAGATAAAGGAAGCAAGTAACCAGTCAAATACTGATTAATGAGCTGCAAATCAGAATCCGTCCACAGGCAGTGGCAGAGGCATACTTTGAAGATGTAAAATGGAAACTGCGAAGAACTGTACATGCATTCACGGGTTTCACCAAGTCTCTGCATTCATACAAGTTCCGGTTTGTATACACTGGATACCCGGGTGGTGGGGGAGGGAGTTTTTACCTGTTTGCGTGAACAGTAGATTGAAAATTACTTGCCCCCTTAGATAAACTAAATCAAGATCGGCAAAATCCCTCCATTGATCATGTGTTTTTACTCATGGTGAGTACGTGGTTCTAGCTAAGGATACGAAAATTTTTATCCAGTCAAACAAACGTTGGAGTACTGAAGTGGAAACGGTCAAATCCAACAAGAAAAACCAGTAGAGCAAAGCACAAAATATCAAGTCAGCAAAATGGTGTACAAAATAGAGATGTAAGAAGTTAGAGAACAATCACCTTTTCAGTAGAATTAATAGACTAAAAGAAAGTACTGCAGTAGTGAGTACATTCATTGATCAGTGCTGTGTTCTCGTAATCATATGACCAAGTTGTGCATCTTAACTACTCATATCTAGACCTAGTCAATTTTATCAACCCAAGTTTGTCTACCACGCCCAGATCGGTCCAAAAACCGATTAGACAAGAATAATTTTTACCAAACAATCAATCAATAGGAAGGTAAGAAGAGTTATCGTAACATGAAACCGGTGAGACCAGTCAAAGTAGGTGTAACTTGAAATAAACCGTGTTCTGTATTGTGTACACTAAATTGGCTGAACTCAGTCGTGGACAGACTGGTCTCTACCCATCAGATCCCCATACCACGGGATCAGTGTGAGCACGAGTAACGAACGACGAGTAGTCGACTGACGAAAGTAACACATTTCCGTATCCGTCTGTCTGCATCCATGCACGCATGCCCAGTAGAGATTGGAGTAAGCACAGCATATGCAGTTATTGGAACGGGATGATCAAGGCTCACAGAGCTACGTGGAAGTTCAAAAAATCTAACGATTAAGTCGTAGGAAATCCAGTATTCAAACTAAGCAACGATGTGGTGAACCGAAAGAGTAAACGTTTCATAGAAAACCACAGATCAAGATTTTTCAATGCCATCGAATGAATATCGATGGGAAAATTTGCTAGCATTACCGTTGAACAAAACAAAATCATAGAGCTTGAATTTGACTGAATGTTTTTATGAGTGTGGCAGATTAATCTGAAAGGGTTGACTTCATTGTTTTCTGTAACAAAAATGAATTACTTGCCGTAATTAGTAGGATGCAGTCAGGAATCTGAAAAGTGCCCGTTCCATTTAACAATTAGGAAAACGATGTCCGAACTGTTCTAAGCGTACACACACGTTTGAGGTTAAGCAGAGTGGTTCAGTGATACTATCGATGTCACTTTGTACTCTACTCTCAAGATTATCCATGAGGTCAATCTGGTCCCTCGTAGAAAACGGGACCGAAAATTAAAACGTAAATAAGGACATGAAGAATGGACAGCAGTGTCCAGTAAATTCACCAGAATGAACTAATTAGTTTCAAAATCAAAAGTAGAAACTGGTGTCGTGGAACCGATTTCAAGGCATGTCCAGTACCCTGTAAACATAAGTACCATCAAGAGCTACGAAATAAGAAAAGCAGAAAAGTCTTAAAGGAAGACTGGGTAATCAGCGCTGAGAACATTGTACCCTTTTGTAGCAATAGAAATAAATTGAACGTAACACAAGAAAAGCAAACATACCTTCAAATTTGTATCTTTGAGTAACTATAAGGGTCATGAGGTGATAATTTTTTGCATTAAACATGAACAAATTCAGTTCACTTTGTACAACCATTAACCATGCACTATCATACGCCAGTTTTGGTTGCTGTCTTTTGGCTGTCCATTCGGATGAACATTATGAGAAAGAAAGGACAGGTTTAAAGTAGGATCAAAGAGACAATGCAGAATTTCAGTGGACTAAGGTAGCAAGGAGATTGAGACATAGATGCACAAATAGAAAAATCTGTCTACTTTCACCACTACTTCCTCATTTAGAATGAGGTTGGAGGCCAAACCAAACCAACCTAGTAGAAGGAATTTACAATTTGAAGGTGCAAAGCATATACCGAACACGGTTATACTGACACTCAAGCTATCCAGAAGTTCAGTTCAGTTGTTACAACCGTTAACCATGCACATTCGTGTGCCGGTTTTGGTTGCCCATTTGGATAAAATAGCAGAATGATGATGAGAATGTTGAGAGCAGATTGAACCAAAAGATAGCGCATTTGCATAGACTGAAGTTACAAGAACAATGAGTAGATGCATGAGCGTCACTGTTTGCGACACCCAGTCATATCACTCAGTGTATCTAACCATCGGTGACCCAACCAGGGAGCCTAACGGGACCTATGTGACCCAGTCTTCTGGTTAGGGTTTTCATACCCTCCTGTCAGGTTCGACCGCCCTTTTTTCAACCGCTACCTGCTTCGGCAAACACCGCTCGCCGNGGCAACCTGTCTGGTGACATGCGTAGCACATGTCCCAACCAGCGTAATCTATGGAGGTCGACTACCTGTTCCAATGGACGACCGCCATTACCTAAAACTCTACGCTGAAACTCGGCATTGCTCGTTCGGTTCCCTCAAAATACTCGTACAATGCTAGGTAGACAGCGGTGTTCGAACACCGACAATCTATTTTTATCCTGTTCCCGTAATGGCCAAGTCTCTGCACTATAAAGCAGAACTGGCCGAACTGCTGCAGCATATACTCGACCATTCACAGACAGCCGGATGTCGCGACAGCGCCACAGATATCTCAATTTGGCAAATGCCAATCGAGCCTCCTGTATGCGCGCCGACACTCCATCTGTGATGCGTCCACCAGGTGAGATATAGCTCGTCAGATAGCAAAACTTGTTTACTTTCTCTACAACTTCTCCGGTCAGGGTGAGGTTTGGGACTGGGCTAACTCAATCTCGGAGAGGCATTTTACACTTTGAAGGTGCAAAACGCATACCGAACATGGCTACACTAGCACCCGAACTATCGAGAAAAGCTTGCAGCTTACCTGGATCTTCACTTAGCAGCACAATGTCATTTGCATACGCCAGATCAGAGAGTCTGTCACCCGGGGGCAAATCGATGCCGCTATCCTTGCACGAAGATAGGGCCGTTTATATGACCGAATCAATAGCAAAGTTAAACAGAGGAGGATAGAGGGCAACCCTGACGAACACCACTTTCCGTAGTGAACTCGGGCGAAAAAGTGCCGTAAGCTCAGACTCGGCTATTAGAATGAAGGGATCGTGATGTTAAAATAAACCTTTCAGGCACATCCTCTGGGAAAGGTATCGCCAGAGTTTAGAGCGGTCAACTGAGTCGGAAACCGCTTTCAAATCGAGAAAAAAACAGAAATATTGGGTTTCCAAAAGGAATGTCGATGCTCTAAAATTTAGCGAAGTATGAAGATGTGGTCGATACAACCTCAACAAAGTTTAAAACCAACCTGATTCTCACGCTTGCACCGTTCACGTGCAGCAGACAATCGACGGAGTATGATGTCAGCGAGAAGTTTAGAAGCAATGTTAATTAAACTAATTCCTCTGTGGTTTTTCTAAGAGGATCTGACACCTTTCTTGTAAATCGGTAATAACCGATTGACATTCAGTTGGAATCTGTTCCAACTCCCATACCCAGGAGTTTCGTCGATTCCGAGACCAACCTCAATCCTCCAGAACCGATTGGACCAGCCCATCTGGACCGGAAGCTTTATACCTATTGAAATTACTTATTTCCCGGGAAACCTCCATTTCAAATGGAGGACTGCTCTGGTCTGGGCAACCTGGCAGTATTCCACCCACAAACAAATCATGGAACGGTTTCCTTTCAACAAAGCTTATTGTGCCGTATTCTGTTTGGCACACAGTGTGGCCTTAGACGTGTGTGTGTGCAGTGCACGATGACATACAAAACACTGAATAAAAATGGACGAGTCACATTAGTTCCAACTAATCAGTGAACAACGAGTATCCAAACATTAGCCAATTATATCAAGCACGAGAAACATATCTCCGTGCCATTATAGTTGTATTAGTTTGGCATGTTTTTCAAGGGTTCGGATCAACCGGATTACAAACAATTAGAAAAAGTCAATGGTATTCATCATGGTGGTGAAACCATCACGACGAGACTGCACGTCGACGTGGTGTGATGGCTTGTGCACCTCTATGACCCAACGAGCTACACAGGATGGCTTTTATCGAGCCAAAGATCTAATCATGCCTGGAAGGTTAATGGGTAGAGGTCAGACGAAGTCCAGTCTCCCGGTCCTCCAGGTTGGGGGTTCGACTTGAGTCGGCGTCTCAGTCGATAAAATGTGTTGGAGGAATAATTGATCCAAGCTAATAGGCCTCCAATCCGCCTTAACCGCTGCCTTGCGGTTAGGTTCTTGTTAGAACTAAAGGCTTTGGTAGAGAACCCTAATCGTTCTGCTTAGTGGCTGGACACCCCAACACTACCCGTCCATAAAGCTCCAATGAACACAAACAAAAAATAATTCCAAACTGCATCGGTCGTCGCGCAGGATAATCACGACCGCGCTGCCCATTGCATCGAGCGGGGTGGGTAGTAATAAGTGGGCTACTGCTCAGATATTCCAATCTTTGTTTAACTATTTGCCTTCCGTTCCCAACCCCCTCACTTTACCCTTTCTACCGACCTGTAATAGTTCCTCAAGCAACTTGGATGTCGCTCGCCAAAGTTCATTGCCAAATAGCACTGTAAGTGATTTACCACGAAATGGATTGCAGATTCTAAAGCCTCGTCAACCACTTAATCTGGGGGCCTTCAATGTGAGGACTTTGATGCGGCTAAGTCAACAAGCTTGTCTGGCGCGTACAATGGAATCCTCAGGAATCGATATTTTCTGCGTGTCGGAAACTCGGATCCAGAATCCTACTACTCTAAGCCACTTGAGAGCGCCAGATTTTCCGCTGAGATACGTTCTTCGCACATCAGGCGACCATGAAGCTCGTTCAGTAAGTCAGCGCGGGGTAGATATTCTACTGAGTAATAGGGCGGAGTCCTCTCATATCGATTGGTTCCCCGTCAACAGTCGTTTATGTGCAGTGCGTCTCCAGGGTTCAATCAGCGTCCGGAAGGGAAGCAACACTAAAAGGTGTTTGTTCATCGTATCAGCATATGCACCGACCAATTGCAGTTCTGATATC
>UZAN01047437.1:2386-13297 GCA_900618425.1 Echinostoma caproni
TGATGCACGTTGAAAAAAATTTGTTATTTTTGTGAAAAATCATTTTTCCCTATCCACTTTATCCACTGAAGAAGATACATTTGAACAGAATTGATGTCGACCATCAATTTCGCGTGCTACCATTGAGCTGTATACACACATTTATACGACCGTGCGGTACCAAACCAAACACAAATCACCCAATTCGTCCACCACCTTGTTCAACGTGCTCATTTCTACTTCTGTTTCTTGGTTGGACATGATCGTTTACAAATGAATGAGAGTACATGGAATTGATGTTCAGTATCAATTCTAACCACAGACACCCATTTTGCTTTGATGAGGTTGTTAATCTTGTTCTCGCTATCCATCGTGATTTTGCGCTTTCCATGTCGTTCTGTTCTGCTGTTTAGTTGACACAGCGCTTGTTCACGGAAAAATATAAATGTGCTTGCGAACAGGTGTCGTGTCAGCGGAGCAACCGAACAGAAGGGCACTCAGACATGATTGTAATCACTGTACAACGAATTATGATCATTGATGAGTGTAAAACTCAGTTCGCGCAGGTTGTCTTGCTCGCTTATGCTTTGAGGTTTCATTCTTCTAGGTAACCATTGGTCGTTTCACCTATCGATTCCAGCTGTTGACTAATGCGCATATGATAGATGGTCAGCTTTTATCCCACTTTTACAATCAAAGAAGATAGTACCGTTATGGCCGCAAGGTCCTTCATGAACCTCAATCTTTATTGTTCCTTGATTTTATCTTCCATAACCGTCCTGTTAACCAAAAGGCGATTGAAAATAGAATCCACCTCATCCAAATTCGCCTACCCTGATTCGCTGAAAGGACTGTGTAGCCCTTTTTGTCTTTTGTGTAGATAGCCTAGTCACCTGACGCTGTATCGTTCATAGTTTTCTGGTAGCATTGTAGTTTGTGCACTCCTCGCAATATCAATATCGTGCTGTTTGTTGTTCTAGTTACATAGATAATGGTGGATACTGTCGAACGTGAATAGACACACATGTTGGAACACATTTGCTTCGTCATCCAACTGGCATGCATCAGCCTACATTGCTCTGAGTTCTACCTATTCCGCGAACGNACGCGCGTGCGGACACAAACATTAGCTTAATGTGCATTACCTTCTCCTTTATTGGCATGCTTGTCTATGCGGTCAGTGACCATGTCAGATAAATTCTCTCTCGCTCACACGCGCACACACCAGGCACTACATTTAATTAATCTTAAGATTTCTAATGACACTGCATCTCTCTCTTAGGCCACCGACCATGGCATTGAATCTCGTTCGTGTGATGGAACATACTGTGATCGAATGAGCACATATTCCATGATCTGTTGCTTGTAGTCATGACTTCGTGTGATCGATCTATCTATTTGTAATCCTATCCTTCCATGTGACAGAAAACTCTTAAATCGATTATCATGTGTTCGATGCTCTGAAAAAACAGCAACTTACTCCGTCGTCATTTTCTGTTTTCAGTTTATGGAACGAGTGAATTAGTTTTGAATTTGGGTATGGTCCATTTGTCATTTTTCGTTCACTGTTGAAGAGGTCAAATTAAAAATGCTATTTCAACAACCTCAATAAAAGTAAATTTATTTGCAGCATCTGTGTTTTTATTTACTTCTTCATATCCGCATAATAGATCCTGTCTTTGAGAGTATTCACTCTGATATCAGCATTCATTGAACTCCAAGATCTGGTTCACTTGATTTTTGGAATCATTCACTTTCGTGACCCGGTTTTGGTTGCTGTCTTTTGGTCCCCCATTTGGATAAAAAAGCAGAATAAAGATTGGAATATCGAGAGCATATACACGGGGACGATGGAGAAGTCATTTAGACTGGGGTTGTAATTATAATGAATAGATGCATGGGCGCCACTGTTTGCGACACCCAGCCATATCACCCAGCGTCTCTAACCACCGGTTATCATGATCTCAAAGTCCCCAGCCAGGGAGCCTAACGGGACCAATGTGACAGTGTCCTGGTTAGGGTTTTCATACCCTCATGTCTTAGTTGGACCACCCCTGACCCTTTTTCATCCGCTACCCGTCTCGGCAAACATGGCTCGCCGCGGCAACCTATTTGATGACATGCGCAGCGCATTTCCCAACCAGCATATTGTATCAAGATCGACCACTCGCTGTAGTGGACTGCCGCTATTAACTAAAACTCTACACCTAACTTCAGAATTTGCTCATCCGGCTGCCCCACCAGACTCGTGCAATGCGAAGTACATAAGGGTGTTCAAACCCCGACATTCTCATTTTATCCTGTTCCCGTAGTGGCCAAGTGTCGGCACAATAAACCAGAATTGGTCGAACTACTGTATTATATATTTCACCTTTCACAGACAGCGGATCTCGCGACAGCGCCATATATGTCTCAAGTTGGCAAATGCCAGCTGGGCTTTGTAGATGCGCACCGACACTTTATCTGTGATGCGTCCGCCAGGTGCGGTATAGCTGCCCAGATAGCAAACTTTATCTACTTCCTCTACTACTTCCCCAGTTTGTATACTGTTAAGGGCTAGACTACCCGAATCTTGTTGCAACATTTTACATTTTGAAGGTGCAAAACGCATACCGGTCATGACTACACTAGCACTCAAACTATCCAGAAAAGCTTGCAGCTTACCTGAATCTTCCCTTAGTAGCACAATGTCGTCTGCACACTCTAGAGTAGACAGTCTACCACCTGGGAGTGAACCGATACCGCCATCCTCGCACGAGGATAGGACTGTTTCCATAATCAGATCGATAAAAAAGTTAAATAGAAACGGGGAAAGAGGGCAACCCTGTCGAACACCACACCGTGGTGAACTCGGGCGAAAAAGTGACGTGAGCTCGGACTCAGTTACGGCCATTATTACAGAGGGATTGTAATATTGAAATAAACTTCTTGGGCACACCCTTCAGTGAAAGGTAGCACCTGAGTTCAGAGTGGTCGGCTGAGTCGAAATCCGGTCTCAGATCGAAGAAGATAGAAATGATGGGTCTCCGAAAGGTGTGTTCTGGAATTTAACGAAGAGTAAAGATGTGGTTGATACAACCTCGAGCAGGTCTGAAACCGGCCTGGTTCTCACGCGTATACCTTCCCCGTACGACAGACAATCGACGGAGTATAATACCAGCGAGACGTTTAAAGACGATGTTCAATAAACTAATCCATCTGTGGTTTTCACAGGAGGATCTGTCACTTTTTTTCATAATCGTTATGAACATCGATTCACGCCATTCCGTTGGAATGTTTTATCGAACACTGTTCGCTGAAAACGAATATCATCCTTAACTCGGGTCTCAAAGCTGGTTTTAGTAGATGTCGCCAGTGTGAACTGAGCAACTGAGAAGCAGTGGTCAAGTGATTAAAATCGTCAATACAGCAGCCGGGAAATCGTTTCCTTGAAACCCATCACGGCTATCCGTCCCCATTGGTGTTCTTTGATTGATTGCAGCTGTATTCACAAGAAGTTGCGTGCATTTGTATGTAAAAAGCCATTGAGATTTTCAATGTATTTAACTCAGACTCATGCATCTGCAATTTGAATAATGTACACCTTTGAAACTTCATTCTAGGGTAAAACATCTGAGGCCCTCGCCAAGCTGCTGTCACTAAAAGCCACAGAGGCCACAATTGTCGATATGGGTCCCCAGTTCAGCCAAAAGAAAACTGGGTTTGATGAATTTAACTGGGAAAAATCTGATGATCGAGACCGGTTGACGAAGTGTATGGAGAAAAGAATACCGGTCGAGTTGGTTCATCGTGGTGATATCATCAAAGTAAGCTTTTACTTGTGTCATGTTTTTGACTTTACTTGCATTTCTAGTATAAAGGTGAAATAAAATGAGTGAACCGAAGAGATTTGATTCACTACGGTAAATAGTTCAACCGCTCAGTTCTTATCAAAACTGGTTAATTTCATTTTCCTACCAGATATGTACTCTTAAAATAATATGCACTCTAACAATGCTACTTGTTGGACGTACTTTTGTTGCAGTGTCGAATTAGTATCAATAAGCATATATTGTACACTCATATTTCTCCACACTGTGTATCAAACAGAACATATTACAGACATTTATGCAGTAATAAAATATGTCTCATTTGCGGTGGTGACTATTTTAATTGTAGCGCAAATTTCGGAGCTGCGCTGTCTACGCAGCATTTTACAGATCTGGTGGGGCAACCAGATGAACAATTCCGAGATTAGGTGCAGAGTTTTGCGTGGTCGTGGTAGCCCACTGGAGCAAGTTGTCCATCTTCATAGATTACATTGGCACATGTGTTGCCCATGTCAATAAATAGGTTACCAGGGCAGGCAGTGTGTGGTAAAAAGCCAAGGCTGACCAAACTAAGACCGAGTTTAAAGCTATGAAAACCTGACCAGGACACTCTACATTTGTATCTGTATCATTCATTCTCAACCTTCTGTTGTTCGATAACAAAATCATTCGCAGTCCGTTTTTAATGTTCAATTTGGTATTGTTTATGTTCTGTTCTTCCGATAGTGGTCTGATTCTCTTTGGTTCATCAGTGCATAATTGGTGACTGGTTTGCACGAAATCCCGGTCCTGGTAAATTCTTTTTATTAAACTGATATTCCGTTAATCATGATAAGTGGGGCCTATCCTGGAACGATGAAGAAATGATAAATCAACAGCATTTTCACGTTGTCAATATATTTCTTCATATCTTGATTTGATGCACTGTTTTTCCTGCAAATAAAAGTTTGACATTGAAAGCAGACCTCTCATATACGCTTTTCAAGGATGCGATCAAATATGGACATTGCCAGAGGAAGTATAGTTCGGCTTCACTCATGTGAAGTAAATTCAAACTAAAAACCAATGTTTTTAATCCAATTCCAACAGGCACACCTACTTCTGTTCTTTACTGTTACAGAATTAAATTTATTCTGCTAACTTTTCGCCACATACCATTGTAAATAAATTATGATTCGATGCTGCGAATCTTAATCTTGATCTTAGAGAAATCCACACATGTAAATTTCCTGTTAGCGCAGTCAGATCCTGATCGTTGTGTTTCTTATACGATCGACAAACTTCGGACAATGTGTTAACCAAATGATGCGATTTATGTTACGTCTACCTTTAAATTAGGTAATTACGTTCACATGATCTAGTGGCCTGTTGATGCATCGTTTGATTGGCAAGTGCCTCCCGCATTACTCGATGAAACCGGGCACGGACACACGAGCGTAGTACCGCTTTGACATGGTTACTCTAAGAGGTTGTTTCGTGACGTGTCTTGTCAGAGGGAAAGAGCGCATTGAACTTAACCCCATCTAATACCTACTTAGGCCATACTATCCAATTGAAGAAGTATTTCGGTCGAATTCGTGTTAAACTGTTTGCTCTACATGAATTTCGTCGTCGTTGTTGCTGAAGATGCTGTTTTTCTTTTTATCATATTTGAGAAAGGGACCTAGTGGATCATGCTATCATTAAACTTGAGTGGTTTCGAACTCACGCGGATGTTGAAATAAAAAAACATGTATCGTGGTTTCAAAATTTGCACTCCTCTCAGAAGTCCTTTTTACTTTATTCATACGCCCTGGGCCGAGAAAACATTAAATAAATGTGAAAACCATCCGTTTCTAGATTAACCCTTAATAGACACGACGACTATCATGTAAGCGAATTACATCCTGGACAAAAGCAAGGAAAATACATGTGCGCGAGTTCACGAAACAGTCAACAGTTTTCAAAGAAGACTAAGGTCTGAGAATGGTTTTTGGGTTTCCGGTTTGAATGGTGTTGGATGAACCGAACATGTGTGTACGTGTTGAGTGTTGTATCAGTAAACGCATAGCTGAATAATTTTCACCGCTATTCAGTATCGTTTTTTAATTAATCGGTTTTCCTTTGAAAGATGAATAAAGAACTAAAACCGCTTTCGTAATATTTGTAAGCGTAAATACGAATTTATTTCTGTTTAAAACTTTCAAATTGTCCATTCGACAGTACGATGTGGAACGCTGTTTGTCATGCACTTAAGACCAAGTCTGAATCATTCTGTTACTGTCTGTACGTATAGATTATCCTTGTTGTGTCCCGTATGCCAAACCGGTCAAAACTGATCTACCTGGGGGTTACAGTAATAATCTAATCTAAGTTTTCTTTGCCGTTGTATTTCTGTATGTGGAAATCCACCCACCTACATTGCAATCAATTGCACTTTCGTATTCGATTTTTTCTCGTGCAATAAATTTAATTTGGTGTCCTCGTTTGTTTTACATATACGAACTAGTTCAGGGTTTAAACACCTGATTTCTATTCCTCTCGTCTGATGTGTAACTCACAATGGTCACTAGACTGTTTTCTATTTCCTTATCTCTCGATCCTAAGCCTAACATGATCGCTCAAAATAAAACGTGGGGTTATTTCCATGACGGATTGATACTAGTGGCTCTGTGATTTTAGCTTACTTTGAGTTGTTTTGAGCTTTCAGAATAAACGAAATTTGTGCCTGCGAAATGCGATCTACGTGGACGCTCTAAAGCTTTTAGTATTAAGTGAACTGTTGCGCGGGGCCCTTGAATTTGGCCGTTCCTTGTTATCGTTGAATATTATTTCGTAAAGTTACAGTGAAAGAACGCGTGTCAGCACTTTTGAATCAGCTCGTTAAATTCTCAAGTTCAAATGTCCTACAACGCCACATTCTTAAAATCCTTGCAGTTTGTCGCGCAGAAACATCAGTTTCTAGTTTTTGTCCATTCTGTGAGAAATCGCTTCAAACGACCGCGAAAAACTGTTCAAGAACATGATAAAAAACACCGTGCTGTCTGGTGTGTGGCGCTTAGGCGGCGTTCTGTTGATAATTTGACCCTTCCGTCGATTATTTCATGTAACATTCCTTCGCCCATGGGAAAACTCGATGATGTCAAGAGCATGATACATCAGAAGGAATTCAAGAATGTGGGGGTAATTCTACTCCAGGAAAGCTTACCACATCTTGACATTGAGGACAACATCGTGCATCTTGATGGATTTGACGTATTCCGAGGCCATCGTTATGCGAACTTCCTTCACAGAGGTGGTGGAGTGGTCACGTTCGTCAACAGGAAATGGTACAAAACGCTCAATTTAGTACGCCCAAGATGTTATATTTTTGTTTTTTGTAAGCCCCAATTTCTCAGTCACTTTCACCACATATTAGCGACCATTTGCATCGCTCCCGACACGCCTGCTTTTGATATTCGTCTGTTTGTCTACTCTTTGTCCTCACAACTTGTAACAGGTTTAGACCAGTCTTCATGCATTGCTGCTGGTGATTTTAATCGTCCTAATATCTCTTTCCTTACAACTTTAGGCCTGACAAATCTTGTAAATTTTCCTACCCGGCTTGGTGTCCAACTTAACGGGATTCTTGTAAATAGCCCCGAAATCTTTTCCATTGAGATGCGGGCTCCCATAGGTAGCTCTGGCCATTGCTCTACCTTTTTACATCCCAAGATTTATGGTAAATATTTTCATCACAAAATGAACCGTTCCACATCTAGAATCGGCAGAAGGAGAAGTCGCCCTCCTGATAACTTATCCAAACTTAGAAATATGGTTTCTTCTACAGATTTCAGTCTTTTCCAATGCTGATAACTCTTACAGTTGTGGGCATCTTATATGTTACCTAATTTTTGCTATGAGCTGTGTTGCCTAGTAGAGACTTTATACATTCGAACTGACAAGTTCTCTTCGCCTCTTCTAAAACGGCTTTGTCGTGATAAAAAAAGGTTTACAGGACTGGAAGGCGCAGTGCTGTCAAACATCTATCATTGTTGATCACAATGGAATACAGCACCTAAATCAGATATATATCGAAACTCTTATGGGAAACCAGAATTGCCGTGATATGTGGTCTGCTTTGAAGCAGCTCTTTGAATCAAGTAACAGCTCTTTTCCAGATGCTGAGGAGTAAACCGTCAATTCGCAAATGCTATTGTATGAAACTCAACACCATCTGTATCTAAATCTAATGGAGAGAATCAATCACCTCTGTGGAAGTCCTGAGTGTACTGAAGTCCCTCAAATCTAAAAAGGCACATGGCCCTGATTCATTGTCCCCCTTCCTACTGAAAGAGTGTGCTGAACAACTTGCTTCACCTATTTCCGAGTTGTTCAATTTATGTGTCATCTGGAAGCATCCCTGATTGTTGGAGAGCTGCTCGGATAATATCAATTCCAAAAAGGATCTTCCAAATATCGACCGATTGCTTGCACATCAGCATTATTGAAACTTTTCGAAAGAGTCCTCCTTAACCGGCTGACCCTATTATCTGTTACCCATGACCCCATTCAGTTTGCTTACAAACATTCGGTTTCAACTCTTGATGCTGTTGCTCACGTTATTCATTCCGTTACATCCTTATTGGATGAATGGGCGGGCATCGTCCGTTTAACTTTTCTTGATTATGCTAATGCTTTCGAATCACTTGACTGGGGCATTCTCATAAACGTCTTTCGGATTGTGGTCTGGCACCTAATTTACTGATTGTACTAATTAATTACTTCACTCATTGGACGCAATACACTTTTTGTAACGGTAAATCTTTCTCCCTGCTAGAAGTTAACTCTGGAGTTGTTCAGGGTGAAATTTTGTCTCCATTTTACTTTTTTCCCAACTTAATCGCGTGCAAGTATGCTGCTGATGTAGTCGTCGGTTGTCCCTCGACTGATCTTGATTGTTTGTTAATTTCAAGTTTATCTAAATGAAATATTGAATTAGTCGATTTCCCTATCTTTAATGCTAAATGTAGATAAATGTCTGGATGTTTCTTCTAGCCTTGAAACAGATGTGCATTATGGAACCCTTTGAGTAATCAGCCTGAACTTTCTGTTAATGGTAATACCATCCCCAAAGCTAACTCTGTGAAATATCTTGGAGTTACTTTGTCACAATCTTTCTTGGTTCAAACATTTGGAAAAAATTTATATTAAGGTTCGTAGGCTCTCCTTCTGCGCCATTAGGTTTAAAAAGCTCGGCGTTCCCCTAAATGTAATTCTTAAATTTGTGACTGCATGCATTCTTCCACATTGGTTGTACTGTTCCCCCGTATATTTGCCTGGTCTGAAGGAGGAAGACTTTATTCTCTTTTCCAGATCTCCTAAACTTCTTTCTCGTTGCAGCGGCATTTCAAAGACCGTTTTGGTTGACTTTATTGTGAGCAAGCATTTTGATTCACGCGATCGATTTATCAGCCATATACTGCCAAATGAAGAACACTGCCTGCATTCCCATCTCAGTAAATCGTTGTCTCATCCGAGNCGAGTGCGCGTTCCCAATTTAGGATTCTTTGTGCACGCACCACCACATATAAAGACAGCATGATCCCTTATCTTGCTCGTATCTTGATCAACCGAGCAAATATTATCACTGACTTGAATAATCATCTGTCACATTAGGAGTTTATCAATATTTTGTTTTTCATTTAATAAATGTATATATCTTCCTTTTCCTATACTTAACGTTTTCCTCACCGTAACTTGTCGAAAGTGCTGAAAATTCATCCTGTTGGGTGCATAAAGCTTTACTTGATCTAACTTGAATTGAACATCGATGATGTACCGAATCCCACAACGTTTTTCTGTTGCATACTGTTTTATGATGAACCGTTAAAGGGTTAAATTATGTAACTTATAAAGACCTACAGTTCACTCCTAATGGCTGGCAATCTGAGCCCTGTAATTTGGAGTGACAAAATACATGGGATCCTACTATTGCTAAAGTCCGCCCTCAAAATTTCTAGTGTCATCAGGATTGTTTTGAGTGGTCAGTGTTCCGTCGTCGTCTTTACAATTACCAGAATATCACAGTATCTTTTCAAAAAGTGCCATGCCTGTTAAGCAATGATTTTTGCAAACTCTACACTTCTGTTTGATATAGAAAATTCACGACATCAATGAGAGAATCTAAGTCGCCACAATCACTGCGCTGTCGTTAAGGCACTTGGTATCCGAAAATCCAAACCCATTTTTTCTTTGATTCATACTGACCCTTTAATTCTGACTATATCTGTACTCTTTTACCTTTTTAGTTTCATCTTGTTCCAGTTCCATCTGACCGTTTTTGTCCTTTCACATGAACCTCTTGGTTGCCAACCTCGTCTTTCGCATATTGTTCGTTAAAGATTTCTGTCGGGTTCTGAACCCTAACGCTTACCGTGTTCTTCTGTTTAGAGAATAAACAGTGTATTTCATTCTGGATTTATTAACTATATTTTGTTCATGAATAGGCTAACCCCTAATTCGACTTTTCACCACTTCTTTCTTCCCCAGGTCTGTCCGGGAGAGAAAGTTCCCGTAGATTCCAGGGTAATCTGTGGTATATCTGCTTGTGATGAATCCCTGATCACTGGGGAATCTATGCCGGTGGATAAACAACCAGGTAATTCTCCACTGATTTGCTACTTCCTTCCGGTGAGAATTCACATCATATTGATGCATGTTACTCGCGATTTAGTCAGTACCTCATTTGATCATCAGTTATAATCTCATTACCTTCATTGCAAATCTCTTATAATTCTCACGTTGCTCACTGTACATAAATGGTCTTAGTAGGTCCATTCCTCGAGCCATTTTTGATTCCCTGTGTGGTTTAACTTTGTGAAGTGACTCTTGATCAAACCTGCGTTTTTGCTTACTCACCTGATTATTTCTACCCATCTGTGTCAAGGTTCTGATCTCATAGGTGGTTCCATCAATCTCACCAATGTGATTTGGGCCAAGGCAACACATGTCGGTAGCGATTCCGCATTGGCTCAAATCGTCCGTTTGGTCGAAGAGGCTCAAACATCCAAGGTACTTATCCGATCGTTTCTGGTTACTTGAACATTCGTCTATTCATCATACGATCACCGGGTATTACACTATTATAGCTGTAAAAATTACA
>UZAN01047437.1:13799-26465 GCA_900618425.1 Echinostoma caproni
ATCACCGGGTATTACACTATTATAGCTGTAAAAATTACAACCCTGTTTTTGTAAAATTGTTTCCCTTGCCACATTGATTGGTTTCTCGTCAAGTCAATGAGTCACCTTATACAACCTGCTAGTCCAGGCTGCTTGTAATGACCCGATAGGTAAAATGGTTCCTAAAAAATAACAATGAACATCATTTACGGCCCTGTTCATAATAAATTTAACATGAGCTGTTGTTGTTTACGATAGCTCTTTGTTTCATACAGTCCTAAGTTGGAAGAATCAAGCGGATAAACATTTAAATGTGATGATGGATAGATAGATAGATAGAATGTCAAAATGACCGCGTCCTTTTCCCCGTCCGTAAACTACTAAGAAAACAGGAAGTAAGTTTTGTTTTATTTTCTCTTATTCAGGCACCAATCCAACAACTAGCCGATCGCATTGCCAGTTACTTCGTTCCATTTGTTTGTTTGATCTCGTTGACCACCTTCTTCGTTTGGATTGCGTTAGGCCTATTTCGACCGGAAACTGTCAAAGGATACGAGGTATGTGCACCTATTGAAAACCACATTTCATGTTCTATCGTATACTCATTGTTACAATCCAGTCTGAATGCATTCCAGTTGGTTCACAATGTTACGGTTCAAAATAGCATACTAAGCAGGATCACACAGCTGATGCACACATTACACTTGAATTCGAGATTTTCGAGCACATACTGGAGCAGATAGGTGAAACCTGAAAGGTTTATTTCTATTCTATTCACCTACCGAATCCCTTTTTACAGAACTGATGCGGGGGAATCTTATACGGTCTGCTAACGTGCAACCAATTTTGCTGAAATAAAACACCTACTCGATTTCAAGCATTAGTGACTCTGAAAATGGTCTTGTCTTTGTGCGAGGATAGTGACGTTGACGTGCTCTGAGAATCGGGCAAAGGACTTTTTACGGCAAAGTGAAGATCTAGGTGATTTGCGAGCTTATCTAATCTAAGTATTATTTTAGCTATCTTCGACTTGCGTTTTGCACTTACACTGTTTGAAATGTTATTCTAGAATAGAGTTGTTACAATTCCTAATGCCGCTTGAATGTTAGAGACAGTAGAGCTAATGTCGGTAGGCATACAGAAGGCTTTGTTGAACTTTCCCAACTTCAAACATCTTTAGCGCTACCGTAACATATGATTTCCTTAAAGGGTTAAATGTACATTACATCAGTTCGGTAGGTGCTGCTATATGGTGCAGTGAATTAATCATTATTGAAACAGGATTAAGACATTATCGGTGCTCGGGCACCGCTTTCCAGGCTGCTGCATGAATCTAGCGGGTCAACCAGACAAGCAGTGCAGAGTTCTAAATGATCGGGTTCACGTGCGTGAGCTTCTACCTGTTGTGCGTAGATTGTGGCTAATGGGACACGTGTTACTTATATATTAATAGTAAGCTTCCTCAGCGTGGTGGTCGGGTGGGTAGTACGCTTGCGTTCTAGGTATGAGGTCCGCGATCCGATTTATTTTCCCTGCGGATGAAATCCAACCAAGTCGAATCAGCTGTGTAGTGCTCGCTAGCTTCTCGGCTTTTGCTTCTTTTACACGAATTTTTGGTGCGATTTTCGCCGAGGCAGATATTGAATGGAAGAAGATCAATGTTCGTCAAACTGAAACCTAGCATGAAGGTATAAAAATCCCGCTCAGGTAATTCTGGTCTCGTTATGCTCTCCGGTTGGAGACCTCAGCCTCAGTATGGTCCCTCGTTTATCGACGGATTTATTTGTCTAACCTTTGTAAACAATGATGCAAATTCTATATGTTTATCGTGGTACTACTCTCAATTTCCCACTGCTTTCATCTACTTCACCATTTTTCAACCCATTGAGTGGCCTCAATACAGCAACCAAAAGTGCAAGGCTATTGGTTGTATAATCCAAAACTGTTTTGCTGTGAATTGACTTATTCCTCAATTGATGTCAAACATATTTGCTTTCATTGACTTTCATTGAGTCCAACACTCAATCCAATATTCTGATTTTTGCTCATCGTGGTGATCTGTTTGTACCTCTTCAACAAAGTCAAACTAAGCCTCCAGAAAGGTAAGTCGAATACGTGTCGTTACCCACATCGAAAGTTCGAGAAAATACAATTCATGGGAGTAATCGAGGATTTTGTTTTTGTTTATATGATGAATTCATCGTGTGAATGAGGCGTAATCTAGAAAGCTGGGAAGCACTGGACAGCTGTTTCAACCTGGTTGGTTCTCATCAGCAGTGCGAATCCATTGACCCAACTGGGGATCGAACCCGGGACCTCAGGTTGTGAAAGTTTCCAACCGAGTCATAACCCCGGAAGCTAATGCTCAGATGAGCGAGGACCGATACTCACAACAAGCTCACATAGACGAGTTGTGCTATATCGTGTAAATTCAAAATGAGAAACGGTCTGATCAGCTGCCCGGTGACCCAGTGGGTAGTATGCTTGCGTTCTGCCTGTGAGACCCGAGTTCAATCCCCAGTTGGGTCGATGGATTCGCACTGCTGATAAGACCCAACCAGATCGGAACAGCTGTCCAGTGCTTCCCAGCTTTTCAGCTCAAGCCTCATTTACACGATGAATTCATCATATAAACGAAACACAATTCATTGTGTTCTAGTTACATTAATTACCGATTTGCTTCAATCTATGTGGAACAAACGGATAAATGTCAAATTGCGTTTTAGGTAAACTTAAATAGCTGACGCTTCCTTGATCCACAGTATCGTGACAAAATGGGTTAAAATGGTTGTATATATAAAATCAATAATTTCTCCTTCCATTCACGGGTGCTGAAAAAGTAGTTGTCCCAATGCTTCGTTGAAACGTAATTTTAACAACTATAACGTTAGAGTACGAAAAACTTGAGTTGAGTGAGAGTAGAACTCTAATCAGTGTCTACCCTGATTGAAAATTCTGGTTCTTTGAATTCTCCCTCTTTCTTCTGATACTTCTACCTTTTTCCAATTTACTCCTCCGTCCAAGCGGACAGCCAAAAAAACAAATCAAAATCGTTACACGAATGTGCCATTCCGCCAGTTTGACCGACTCCATAACCATGTTTTCTGAGATAGGCGAAATATAATAAATAACTTTATGATTAGTTATTCCTTGTTTTATAACATACTCGATTTATATGTATTTGTATCATTTGTCTAACTGCATAATATATATATATATATATATATATATATATATATATATATATATATAGAGAGAGAGAGAGAGAGAGAGAGTTTAATAGTTAAACGTCACAAATAGTGGTGCTTGTGCGTCATCTGCATTCTTTGCCTCGTTATGACTCATTTGTTTGATGCTACTCCTTCTTTTGGACGATAAAATGGATGGCCAAAATCAGCGCACGAAAACGCCAGTTTTATAGTTTTATAGTTGCACAATCTGAGACTTAGCTTGGGAAATCAGTAACTTGTTTGGGTAGTTTTACAGCTCGATACTGCGTCAAACTAACTGCTGAAAACCAAATTCAGCAAACACACTCATCCGATAACATATTTTCAGATCGAAATGAATTCCTTTGACGACAGTGCAATCCGAGCATTCTTGAAGGAGATAAGATGATTACTTGTGTCTTTCCTGGTAAATATGAAATGGTTCTCCCAGTTAATTCATATCAAAACTTTTCTGTTTTGATCATTTCTTTTTTTCTAGCCTGGATGTGCTATTGTCCAGTTGGCCGTAGATCACGCGTTCCGAATGGCCATCAATGTGCTCACAATTGCTTGTCCTTGTGCACTGGGTCTAGCCACACCGACCTCAACTAGAAACCGGTATCAGGCTCCGAGGTCATTTGTCCTATGAATGTTATTACATTTTTTTAGTTTCCCTAATCTGGTGACAACACAGTAAATACAATCTAATTGAAATATCTAATTTGGTCAAGAACTCAAAACCATGAACCGTGACCACTGGATTATCGCTCTCCTCCAAGCAATGCGATTCTATCAAATAGCCTCATGTTGGTAACAACTTCGTCGGCTTCTTGTGTGAACTAGATGGAAACTATCTACATTGCTTTTTATCACGAGGCTGATTACCTTTACTCGTCAACTGCTTCTCGTTCATTAGTAACACATGACATCTCTGCTCGTGACCTATTTTTACTCATGCGTTTGACTTTCCCCATTCTCTGTATTGTATGGCAGCCCTTTGGTTGGTCACTTCCCCCTTCCTGAAAATTATCATTATACATTTAACAAAAGGAAGTTACCCAAAAAGCGGTTCACGTCTATTGCATGAACTGCTACAGGCAAGCATTATCTAATAATTTTAGGATTATATCAAAATGCCCGTTTCACTGATCTATTCTTGTGATCCACTGAGCTCTACGAGCTAGGTTTTGCCTGGGTCCAATGCACAACTTTATCGAGACCAACATAGGCCGATATCCTTGATTCCCCATAAGCGACGATTATACTTTTGCAGAACTGTCTTGTGTATTGACTCAACAATATTCTGAACAATTCAACAAATATGAAAAGCCGCACATAAAAACAATAATCTCCTAACGATGGTAACTTTGGACGCACGATCAAAGCATCCTGAGGACTTCGCTTTGTGTTGTATTAAAGATTTAGCGAGAAAAAGGAGGAAGTGGGACATCAAGCGTGGAACAATATGAATTAACCACCAAATGCATTAGAAAGCCCAGAACCAATACTCCTTGTCCGTCAATATCCGAGCAAGATAGGGCGCCAAAAAGTTTATGTAGACAGATGTCCGAGATGGGATGAGTTTGTATTTAGAACGGGTGGAGGGGTGGAATTTGCCTGCATACAAGTCAATGCGTAAATTATGGGTGCAACCAGATAGAATATTGTCAGTAAACTTAAAGTACGCATCACAGGTATAGTCAATCAGACCAGATAAAGGAACTTGGGAAACACGGCTGATCATTGAGAGGCCACGTCTCAGCAGCTTGAAATCGGCCTTCAGCAAATCAGGGAAAACCACACGGGAGCAGTAAAGGCGTATAGGGAGAACATTGTTGAACAAAAGCTCTTATCACCGACCAATCAGAACAGAAATGGCGCAGTCTTCTTATCTGAAAGCAGAGAGCTTTCAGCTTGAGTATGTAAACACCCAAGAAGGTTACTTTTAAGTGTGACACCTAAGTACTTCATATGGCTGACCCTGCTCATCGACTTTCCCTGAATCTGTACATTGTTGGAGGGAGATGGGGAACAGTTTAAAAGAAAATTCGTTTAAGGCATTTTTCGAGATAAATATTAAGACAGTAAACTGGAGTATGTAGCGAGGTGGGATAATTTGATGTTATATGCAACCAGTTCTGATTGGTTAGATACGGAAACCGAGATGTCGATATCATCAGTATACTTAAAATGTCTTACAGGGGGAGTAATAGATAAGTCAGAAAAAGATAGGGTGATAAGACTGTACCTTGAAGTTCACCCGAACTATTGAGATGCCCTTGACCGTCTTCTACCCAATTTAACGTGCTGATATCTTTGCGAAAGTAATCCCCAAGCCATTCAAGAAGCGGAGTAGGACAACCAAACGATTGGAGCTTGTTAAGTAAAAGAGAACAAAGCACCGAGTCCAAAGCGGAAGAATAATCAAGAAATGCGTAGTGCACGTATTTCCCTTTCACGTTTAGAGACTGACAGATAAATTGAACTAGAGAAGAAAAAGCATCTAGGTTTGAGCAGTTATATATATATATATATTTAACACACCTCTAACACCAGACTGTGTGCCAAACAAATCGTGTCACAATAAACTTTCTTATTAAGAAAAACGTTGCACGATTTACAAGTGGGCCGAATACTGCCAGGTATCCAGGTCAAGGCAGGTGAAATTTCTTCGGGAATCCACAACCGAAGCCTTCGGCTAACCAAAACCTGACCCGCAAGGCAGCGGGGCGGTGTGAAAACCGCAATCCATTGAGAGACAGTGTCCAGTTCATCGGATCATACGTCTTTCGGACGGAGTCAAACGTTCAATGTGCCCAATCGAGCCGGTGACCACTGCTACACCCGGAAAGGTGTGGATGTGGTTCTTACGCCTCTTCTGTGTGGTTTGGAATCAGGGTTTTTGGCCAACTCCCCTAGGTGAACTGCCAGTGGTCCACCAACCCGGATGTCGGCTTGTCGTCCTTTCACTGTCGTGGGAAAACACCTCCGCCACGAGAAGTCAGTAAGTAGGACTTCCTCAGCAGAGTCTATTTGAGACGCTTGGTCGTATGAAAGCATTTCGCGAGGTGCAAGGGATGAGTGACCAGCCGCAACCTTAGAAACCCACCCCCGACCTTACTGAAGCTTTATGCTTGCATGCAAATTGATAAGTGTCATCGGGGGGTGGTAAAAGATAACTAAAGGCGATGCAAAACTGACCGCTCCATCAACTTCAAACCAGTGGAGGTGACAATGGCCTGAAACGTTTCGCAGTTCCTTTGGGGATGGGTTTAGTTCTCACCGGGAGCCGGCACTCCAGGATAGTTCGGATTTCGAGTGAAAGATTAACTGGGACAGTGGCACAGTACGATGTGTTTAAGAAATGTAGAACTTAAGTTGTTTGAACCAGATGCGGTCGACACCTTTAGAGAACGCATGTGTTGATATATTTCACTAGAGTTTCAACGAAGATGGGATGTTCGCAGAACTCGTGTCCATATAACTGGAGCATGTGTCGAATGATGTCGGGGTCTTTAGGTTTATCGTTCTTATGCTGCAAACTTGACCTCAATTGCATCATCGGACATTTTTCTTCTTTCTAAAGATCATTGTACTGTGATTCGCACACAGTCTGGACTCAGGTGAATGTGATATATATATATTCACAAGTTACAATAATTCACTGCTTATTATTTGTGATTTGTTTATTGATATACAGTCAATCTCCTGCTATATCGCACCCCTCGGGAATTCGAAAAAGGGGATAGATTCCAGGAACTGCAACAAAGCATGTTAGTCAGTAGTAAGTGCCATTAAGTAGTATGAAAAATCGGTTGGGAGTTGTGAGAAAACAACCGGCTCGATGGAATGTACGTTAATTCCGTTACTTTTTCCCAATGTTTTTAATGAGATACTGTTTATTTATGACGGAATTTAGAAATAGTGTCTTGCTTATCCTCTATTTATCAAAGAAGGTGAAGTCTTTCATAGCGCATCCAATCTTCAGCCGTTCTTCGGCTTCAAGTGTTTAGTTATCTCGAAACTACCTACCTTTTGCAACTGAATTGGTTGTAACCCAGTTACCTCATATTAATTCCACACATCCCTCCATTCTGCAATGTTACGCCAACCACATAATTGAGTATACGGCGTCCACCATAATATACAATTGTTTTAATTTTTATAATCACAACCTCAGTATTAACCTATGCGGTGAAAACAAGGATGAACCAGGTCGAACACTGCGAAAACCTTGACTTCTTTCTCATATTCCAAGCTGATTGTTCACTGTGTGATCTATTCATGATTTTCCGGTGAAAATTAGCTCTTCAGACATCTATTTGTTCGTTCGCTTTTTTTGCTGCCAGTTTATGGTCGAACCGATTGATATGTTCTTGAGGGTCAGTGTTGGTAAACATAAGTGACGGTTTATGCTTAACACGTGATTCACAAATTAGAAGAGCGTCGCTCAAGCAGTCAGGAGCACGTCGGACCCGGGTTACGGTGATCTTCGGCCAATTTCATCGGTGCTCTAGCAAGGACAATGGCAATTATCGTTCATTCATTCACACAGGCGTGTCCATGCAACGGCGATTATCGATTGCTTGGATTTGTAAGCTTACTGCACACATCCGCTTACCAGTCACTTGCGATTATTTCTCACCCGTTTGCATGTTAGTTCGACAGAGCCCATCGATAGGTCTTCCTCAGACAATCCGTCTAGATTTTTCTCTCCATCGGGATTCTATATCCGACGTAGTTAGCAAGATCGTTCCACGAGAAAAAAGCCCGTCAGTTAAATTCCAAGAAGAGTTTTGCGTTGACCTACATTGGTGGATATCGTGATCCGTACTTGAGACAGGTTCAAAGTTTTATTGTGATTGTCCGCTCATCAAACCCGCTTAGAAAAATAGTGCGTGTCTCTTAGATAGACGAGCAAAACGTTGGCTCAGTGTCACCATCACTTGAACTTTTTTCCATTCCGAATTTCCCCCATGGCGCATCCTTTCATAATTGATTTTCCTGTGGTGCTTCTCTGGCAACATTTGAGCAGCGTCGGCATCGGAACCTATCCGCCTCCTATGCAGGCCCGAAAATCACACGACCGATCGGATTCATTTGTCGATCGATCGGATGGCCCAGCCGCAACAAGGGATCTGGTGCTTTCACAGCTAACCCCAGCGAGAAGACACGCCTTGTTTGCAGTCGCGGGTCTTTAGCAGGCCCAGTGAACTTAGACTGCACAGCAGGCATGCCATCACTAGACAGATGGACTGAACGTGACAACAAGAGTATCACAAAAAGTACAAGAAAATGTGAAACGACGGAGCAATCTTACTATCCACATAGCAACATGACATCTTAAATTGATATTCGAGCATCTTAAACTGAAAAAGGTATAGACAAAATTACCCTGGAAGCACAAGACCGGTTTCGCGGTTCTTGCCGCTCGTCAGGCATGCGTATCCGGTAATCTTTTGTCAGTTCATTCATTCATATATATATGTATATATATATATATATATTGATTGGTGATTTTTACATAAACAGTGTGGTATTTGTTGTGATGTATTTGGTATGACCGCGAATCACTGAAAACAAATTTGTAATTTCCCCATTATTTATTGTGCCACAGTCATCTTTTCCGGTTTACTTGAAAAGACTTCACTACTCTCGATCACAGCTTAGCCATCATCAATTGCGTTTGGCTCCTACCCATGGGCACTTGTCGATTAATGGTACTATCTTCATGCTGTGAGGGATGTGCTCACAATATTTTCTGGGACCAATCACAGCCTGTCCATTCTGATTTGTCTCTGCCATTCCCATCCACCAGCTGGTTCCATTCTTCGACTCATTCCTAGTCGGATCAACATACATTACGATTCCCTCGCTCAGCACGTAGGCGGTATTCTCAGTGATAAAGATGAATTTGCTCCTGAGCTTCGAATAAACCTTTTGATTTGTATGATGTTCATTCATTTTCTACGTTATTTCTTTTCGTTGTGTCTTTCTCTACAACGTAGGCATATCTGCTTACAAGTTTAACAATGCGTTACAAGCTATCAAACATGTGTGTTTTGTTTACCAAACCCGACCTCTTCTCATCCAGTTAACAACAATACTATTCGATAAAACCGGTACCATTACCCAAGGGCGTCCACAGGTTAACCGTCTGGTTATGTTCATTCCTAACGACAATAGTCCTCAGGCTGATCGAGTGAGTCCGCCACTTCATTTCAGTTATTTTTCCTCTGTTAAATGTGTAAACCTTTGGCATTAAATCATTCATTTTTTGGTTCTTGTTACGTTTTTTGTTATATATTTCCTTGAAACAGCGGATGTTCCAATCCCATTTAGTCATCATGTATTCCGCAGCATTTTTGCTCATCTCGTGCGCTCCTACTTCATAGAAACACTCCATGTAGGCTTCATTTAAGTAGTGCAATCATTTGCAGCCGTTAAAATTTCCATCTTGCAACGTCTCGCAGTCTATGTTGTATTGGATTTTCGCTCATACATCACTGTCAATTGCGTGAACTGCATATATCCTATCACTCTGCTCAGTACCATAGTTTTACTATCAAAGGCTTGGACGGTTTTCCGCTTCATATGATAGAACTATTTTTACCAGTTATCGTCATACCACACTAGGTTTCTATAGCTATGGGGTTCCTTCCTACTTTGATGTATCGTAAAAAATGGGGTGGCTGCCTCGAACTCCAAATAAATCAATGCTTGCTTCATTCGTCCTCCTAATAGTAAAACATCCTCATCGTATCGCAGGCTTCTAGTCTATTTCGTCTGAAGTAATGGATATTCCAATTGGCTCTAACACTACGGCCAACAAAAGCACGATGCTGACAAAAGATTACTGGATTATTATTCCCGAAGCTACCCCTCAGTTTATCTTGGTTATTATTCAAGCCTTCACCCCCCCCCCCCCCCCCCCCCCCCCCCCCACNGTCCCACCCCGAACTATATGTTGCCGTTACGTGCTTCCTCCATGATTTCTCCCAGTCAAAATCTGCGTTTGCATCCCTAAACTCCAGTTAGTGGCTGACACTGGCACTCCAAATCTCTCATCTGAGGCCGATTTTTCTTAACGAATATTTTTGTTTTATACAACTTTCTCAAATGACAAGTCACTGTTTTCGGAATGCTTCCTGTGCTGACTCAACAAAACCATGCCAAAACCAAATTAAAAGAATTCTAACTAACTCACTTTCCCTGTGTGCGTTGCACAAGAAAATGCGTTTGATTTCTAGTTCACGTCCGCGATTTAAGTTTCTTTTAAATCTCCAACCGCATTCATGCTCCGGTGAAATTCACAGTGTCAGACTCACACGCGAAAACGTTCCCTTTCACTTTTCTACTGCTGCGGAGTTTTTGTTTATGGTACCATAGTAATTGAGAGGTGGGTAAAGGTGCTGGTTAGCTCTTAGCATAGCACTCCGTTTACACTCCCGAGAATTCAGACAAATGTTCTCAATCACTCTTCCGTTGAACTTGACAGGCCGTAAATTGAGGCTTTATTTCACTGACCTAAGTTTGGTACATGACAATGCAATTGACATGGAGAGTCAAACTTGTGCCCTTTTCGTTTACAATGGATCGATGAGCTATATCCAACCGTTATCGGTCCTTTACTGTCAAGATTTTCATGAGACTATCGCAGTTTAGTTGAATTTTGTCTCAATGAACTATGTATGTTGCTCTTTATTTTTAACTTCCACTCTTGATCTGACATAATTTTCCGTTCTTTTTCATCCGTGTTCTGTTTTGCTAGCTTGGTTCACCGGTGACTAATTCAAACCATCTGAAATTGTCTACTAAAATATCTCCTAGTCGACTGCTATATCTTTTGGCCAGTGCTGAATCAACTGTGAAACATCCTATCGCCAGTGCAGTTGTAAATCTAGTTCGTGTATTCCGTCGAGAAACCGATTTATCTGAATCGAACCCTTTATCTCCGAATTCATCTGATTTGGCCGCCGCCCAACCTATCAGTTCAGCACATGAGTACGGAGAAAACCCTCTTAAGTCTGCTCTAAATGCACCCGCGTTTGAATTTGCCCAGGTATGCCGTTACTGTTGAATTTCTTTCTGTTTTCTGTTCATATTTTGTTCTGCAATATGTTAGCCTCAGTAAACTGATTATATTTAGCTGACTTCATTAACAGAGCATTTCAACAACTGTGCACACTTGTATTGCCCCCAAACGAAGTCAAACCCATTGTTTCACCAATTTCAGTCGTTGAAGTTAGTGTTAACTTGTCAAATCCAAAATCTCCTTCGGAACAAACTTGGGAAACAAAGAAGTCTTTTATTGCGATAAAATGATAATTTAGCACGATATGTGAAAATACTCATCCCACAGAAAACGATTGTCGCATTTGGTATTCTACGGAAATTGGATTCAGCATATACTCACATATAAAATCACATGCCTTACGAGTTTGTTTTTCAATTATCATACCTTTGTATCTAAATGGCTAACATTTTTTAGTTTCACTTCGTTCCTGCAGAAAGCCCACCAATGAGCAAAAGAATGTCATTTTACTCTATGAATTGAACAAAACAAAGTATGAATCCAGACAGCACGACCCACAGACAGGTATACCTTTATTATTTCGAGAAGGAAATTACGCTCATGCCAAAGATTAAATGCGTAATCCTAGGGGGTCATGGATTATACAAATGTTTCACTGATGTAGGTTACTTGCGGTACTAAGTTGTTTGGGTCGGTGGTAGCGATAGCATCTGGTTCAGCGACCCACCCCCTTTCGAAACAGTTCCTTTTTTATTCCGCTGATGACTCTGCGATTCCGCATGCATACGACAATACTCACACCCCGACAACCGCATGCCACACACGTGAGGGTATTCGGATCTTCGCACCTATTCCGGTGGCTTGGTCATCATCATCGTACAGCGAGATACACAAAAGTGAAGTTTGCTGATCGTTGCCAAGCTTTCAATGTACACAAAACGATTGAGAAAGTACAAGATGAATATGGTTTGGACCAAACTAGAGGAACGCAAAGAAAGTGAAGCTGTAACTGTGCATACATACCATTTAAAGCATTTTGTCCTGATAAGAAATGACAGCAGGACCACCATTGCTCTCCGTTAGTTGCTACATCCTCCAATGTCTCCAACCAACCAGTTACAATCTTTTGGATCTCAACCTGGAAGACGGGAAATACCCACTCTACCTAATTGCTCTATGAACTTCTTCATGCCTCTTTTCCGCGCCATTTTTTTTTGAGCTCCATGTAGTTTCCTCCTACCTGGAGCCGCAACTGTGAATAAGACAAGATGAGATAGACGATAACTGGTCATGCGTAATACGTGCCCTAGCCGGAGAAACCTAATCTGAATTCAATGTAATTACAAATGCTCCACCGAATCATTACCAAATACGCGACGACTTACCTCAGAGTTTTTTACACGTTCGCTACGTCAACATCGGTAATCAAACGCTTATATACGA
>UZAN01047439.1:0-22186 GCA_900618425.1 Echinostoma caproni
ATAATCTTCATAAAAATGTTAATGATTTGCTCTTTGGCGCGGTACTGCCACGTTTCCAGGGCAAAGCACGTAACTTTTCTTGGGGGCCTTCGGTTAATCAAAGCCTGACTCGCAAGGCTTCAGGGCACTGTGGAAATCACAATCCATTGGGGACCGGTGTCTAGTTCCACGGATCATAAGCCCTTTGGATGGGGTCAAACGTCCAAGGTACTCACTACACCTAGATGCCCAATCGAGCCGTTGGTCGCCCTCACAAACAGGAAGGTGTGCGTGGGTGTAGTTCGTACACCTTCTCTTGGTTGGTTTGGAATCAGGATTTTTAACCAACTCCCCTAGGTGAACTGCCAGTTGTTCACCGACCAGATTATAGCCCCAGATTCCAGCTTTTCGTCCTCTCACTTTGCTGGGCAAACACGTTCTCCACGAGAAGACTGTGATTAGGGCTTCCTCAGCGTAAGCTATTTGAGACGCTTGGTCGTGTGGGAGAATTTCCCAAAGTGCAAGGGGTGGGGGTGGGGGGTTGATCGGGCGGCAACCCCCAGAAATCCACCCCCACCATACTGAGTCTTTCGGAGGCTGACAAAAGCTGCAATTTGTTAAAAATCATTGACCTAATAGAAAATGTTTCTTGATTTCCATAGAAATAGGATAAAAGTTAGAAATCCCACAGTGCAGTTTGTTAGAAATTACTAGTAAATTTCTCCATTAATCAAATAAGAGCCACGTTTAAAGTCGAGCCCTATAAATGATTGAGGACAGATCGCTTAGTTCGTTCCAGTCATTTTTCCTGCATTCCATTAATGTGGTTCTTTAAGTTGAGTGTAAAACGAAACGAGTGGAAGGTATCGATAGTGGAAAAGTAAGGAATACCTGCAGCCTCATTCTGCAGCATTTGGCTACCAGGGCGCCCAGGATCGATCAACGGATGGATCTTAACTAGTTATTTGCTGTTTCAAACATCCATACTGAGGACAGTGTGCAATAATACAATGAAAAATGTAATCCGTGGTAATCAGAGTTAAGAAACTGAAGGTATACAAGAAAGGCAACTTTCTAAAGACGATATTCATAAATCCATTGTGGCACCGAGTGAACATTCTCCTTGGTGAAAGAATTTGCCCTGTGAGATGAAAGGAAAAATCAGGTGAAAATTTCTACTTATGTTGTGGTTTATTCAAATCAGACAGACAGGGCTCCTCATCAAAAGAAATCGATGGAGTATTTATGAAGCTTGAAATAAACGCCCGGATGAGCATAAATTCAATGGGAAACTCTCCCTTGTGTGTGTGTGTCTGTGTGTGCGAGTTTCACAGAGAAGTGCCTGATTGCTCAGACAATACATATATGGAGGACAATACTCGTAACCCATTCGTGTAGAAAAACTGAAATCGGTAACACGTTTATGATGTCTTGGGTTGCACAGTAATAAAAACTAAAAATAACAGACAAACGAAAGTTTGTACGCAAGATTTGCTGTGTTCAGGAGAGAAGCTTGTAAGTAATGCGGTTGCGCTTTCAGGGATTGCCGAAGCGTTTGATGGAAACAGTTAGAAGGCAGAGGATCTCTGTTACCTAAGGATCAAAGGTGAAAACCTTATCATCCATCGCTAAAATACGCTTGGAAACTTTGGGAAGGCGTATGAGCAGGGAAAAATCAGAAAAGTGTAATACAACTAAAATTTGCACTCGTTGGAGATGAGTTTTGTAGGAGAAAACAAAACATTTCATTGGGTCGCAATGAAATAAAACCTCCCAAAGAGCTTTATTTCGTTTACTAGGAAACTAGAAACACTTTCGGTAACCGTGATAGATGTTGTGATTTTTTAGAAATTGTCTCTTTCTGTATCAGAAGAAAAGAAAAGAAATCGTCAACTAGAAACCCAGTCTACAATCATATAGGGAGATAAACGACTATAAATGCCGAAACGGTTTTACTCCTCAAACGATAACAATAACACATTAATGTTGCACAACTTATATTCGATTAGCTTTATCTCCGGGTGCGTACCACATATTATATACAGTAATACGGGTGAAAGATGAAGAGCTTATCACTGGGTACAGTTTTCTACCACTCATCGTTCTACTTAGAAAAGGCTGGGAAAATTATCAATCCATTAGTCATACAGGGATTTGGCTTCCATCGTTGCACAACTATGGATTTGGCAGTTGAAACCTAATTTGTGTTCACCTTCACAGACCGCAGAAAACGTTAACTAGAAACGAGCTCCTCATTTCAATCGTATTATTGATTCTGTAAATTCATATACATTTACCCGGATGGGAATCTTGCAATGTTGATGTTTTATTTTTACCTTTTTTTAGATTCGTTTCTGGGAAGAAATTGTTTCAGTACACGCAGCAGTTCATTATCTCCTCTCTCTCTTTCTTTAAGCTCGTTTTCTGCCTGACCACATCTTCTTGTCTATTTGGTTGCCAAAAATTATATTTTCCCGAAAATCAACATCCATCATGAATGCTAAACACAGCGCTTATAGAAAAATGTAGCTGAATTTGTTTCAAACCTGTCGGACGATTTTTAGATACTATTCTGTTAACATTAATTCACAACTCCGAAAATAAGCTTGTTCGCTAAACTGCGTTTTCATTCAGTGTGCTTCTGGTGTATTTCGGGAATTAAAACAAGCCAAGGACCCGATTGTACCACTTGAACTTAAAAAGTTTGTTAAGCTTCGTACGAAATTGATCCAGACGGAAACTAGCGTTGCGTTTAACACGAAATGTGTTGAAAAATCCCAGTTCCCCAAACTGTATTTTAAAACTCTGAGAAGGAATCGAGGGTCACACACCAAACCCTCAAACGTAAAGCTGTTAATGAGAAGGACACAATAGTCGGACATATCGCGGAACTAAATGGGAACTTTTCCAAATCCACTCACGTTCTGGATTCACTGTCGTACGAGGAACCTAATCGTTTCGAGTCCTTGGTGGAACCGGTTTTGAGAAAACAAATCAAACGAAAGGGCATATATCCTGCGAAACCCATCCGTAAGTTCCCAACCAATCCTGAAAGATGTGCACAATTTTTCCTCTATGACGTTAGACAAATTGTTGTTTAAATTTCTGTCTCTAGGACTTTAATTCTGTTGTCCAATCGGGAGAACTAAACAATTGGATCTAGAAGTACAGTTCGAAAACCTTTTCTCACAACTGATTATCTGATTATCACAACTGATTTATCGCCTCTCTCATCGCAAAGTTTGGCCCAGCCAAAATCGACACTAGGGAACACATGCAATTATCTTCTCCGTAGCAAACCAGTGATGAAAGATCTAGTGACACCACAACAACCAGAACGGTTAAAGGCATTGAGGAATAATCATGATGTAATTCTGTGCAGACCAGACAGGGGTACAGGAGTTGTCCTATTGAACAGATCAGACTAAGTGCCCAATATGAATAACATACACCTTGACAACACAAAGTTCAAGATGACCGGAGAAAAGGATAAAACGGAGCAGATAGAGCAGAAACTGCCAAAGATAATCGGAATTATGAAAACAAAAGGGTGCTATAGATGCACACAAGTTTGAACTAATCCGACCGATTGGAACAACAATCCCATGGTGGTATGATTTACCCAAAGTATACAAAGATTGAATACTCCTCAGGCCGATTTTGGACATGTGTAATTCCCCGTATCATGAAATAGCCAAATAGTTTGTGACAGTTTTAGATCCAATGAGAGTCATCCCTCAACCCACACTTTACCGGACTCTTTCGCCCTGATAGGTGCAATCGGAAACGCAAATGTGGATGGCCAACGAATGATATTCATGAACGTTAGCTCTCTTTTCTCCAGTGTTCCTATTACAAAGACCATTGAGTATTTATGTGACCAAATCCATGAAAGGAATATCGAAATTGCGATACCCCTGGATGACATGAAACAGTTATTGTACTTCTGCACACAGAACGTTCAGTTTAAATTCACAACTCGTCATTATGACACGGAGATCCCACATCTCTACAGCCCGTGCCCATAGATATCATCAATTACACTGTGAAAGTATAACAAACGTGAGACGAACAGGCTGCCTTCACGATAGTCAAATCATTCATTTCTGATTCTTCAAGTAGTAGTAGTCGTAACGGTGACAACTACATGGACGGTCAGAATCACACCTTTGACCCTTACAACACTTCTGATGGGTATTCAAGAGTGCAGTCTATTTTCCTGGGATGCCATAATGTCAAAATAGTTGAGAGTCACGGAAGATTCCCATATGAATATCAAAAGCAAAACAGTATGGCGAACAAGCTTGTTTTCGTAACTTCGTCTTCAGGCCTTTACAGTTATGTGTGCGTATTTATATCTCATGTAGAAATAAATGTNACATTTATTTCTACATGAGATATAAATACGCACACATAACTGTAAAGGCCTGAAGACGAAGTTACGAAAACAAGCTTGTTCGCCATACTGTTTTGTAGTTGAGAGTCGTCATAAAAAACCCGGCAAATAAATCCTGACCCAGTAGCGTAAGTTGCGCAATTAATTACTACATCTGTGCGTGGTGATGCACAATCCTGATCTAAAAGGAAAAGTCTAATGAATGATATTGTACTGCTTTCACTGTTGCAATATGTAGATATATATTTATATATAGCAGCATACCGAGTTGATGTTTTTCGAGTTATTAATGACAATCCTATCGAATGTGAGAAATACCATGCACTATTGTGAAGGGATGCACTACAGAGGAGACGGAATTCTCGATAAACATGACAACGAAGGACGGCTCAGGATTCGGATTCGGAGCTACTACCAGCGGGGTGCTACCTATACTAGACGGTTTATTGTGTAATGTACCACAATAAACGACGAATAAACTGGGCGGAGCCTTTGAACTTCGGCCGTGCAATATTTGTGCTCCAGTGGATGATTTTTCGACGTTTACGTTACCCATTGAATTTAATTGTTTGAATCGAATTTCTTTCATTGCTTTTATGATTACCTGCGCCCCGGAATCTTTAAAGAATTTGAAACTTTATGTGTTATCGCGCAAGAGTGGCATTCTTTATCAGTTCAGTCGTCAGGTTAAAAATAGATACAAAAATGAAAACCGTCCAGGTCAGGTTTCCTCAGAAAACACCCAGCAGACTGGAAAATGGCTTTACGTAACAAAAGCCTCAAAAAATGTCTGCCCCTGTTATTTGTTCACCAAACGTGTGATCATGTTTGGAAAAATGAGCGATTTCACAAAATGGAAAAGGATGAAACATACCATGCATTGGGGATAATTATGCTGCAAGAAACTTGGTTGCATCCTGACATCAAGGACTCTTTGGTTGAGGTGGATTTCTTTGATGTGCACCGGTTGAATGAAAACCGTTTACTACGAAATCGGGGTTGTGGTCTAATAACCCACACCAAATCGTCTTGGTGTAAGTCTACAAAGATTATCTTCACCTATGACGTAGGGTATATCTCATGTATTTCGGTTGAATGTAAACTCCGTTTTATTAGTAAATATCGTTCCATCGTAGCATCAAACATTTACATCGAGCCCTCCTGTACAACTTCTGATATATTTATATCCGAAATTTCTAACTACACGGAACGCTCTCTTTTTATTGTTGGTGGTGATTTTAACGAGGCAGATGTTCACTTTTTAACCTTTCTCTCTCTTCACAATCTTGTAAATTTCCCCACAAGAGGAAATGCACAGCTTGACCTTATGTTTTCAAAGGATCCTTACCTATTTACTGTGCGAAGAGGAACCCCTCTGGCAAACTCTGCTCATTTTATCATCAATATTTTGCCAAAGGTTTAATCAAAGAAACATCATAGTACACTGACACATACATAGGCTGTGCGACCTGGCCAACTTGCATCCACTGAGAGAAATGGTCTCTCGTACAAATTTTGATCAATTCTTTGACTCAATTGCCTCGGTCAAGTGTGAACACCTCACTAGCTATCTGAAATTCTGCTTTGACCTCTGCCGCCTCATGCCCCTATGTTCATTAGTCCTGCCAGATTTTCCTCCCCACTTCGAAAACCATCAGAAGAACCAAGGAACGGGCATATAAAATCATAACAGGTACTTAGTTAAGCAAACGTCAGTGATGACCAAGACTGAGCTCCAAAATCTTGACAAACTTTACCTTCTTGGTGATCAGAATTGCAAACACATACGGAGTGCTATGAAAAACCTTTGTGGAACAAAAATCAGACTACGCGGGCCCACAGCAATTGAAATCAACGGCATGTTTTCCAAGTCAACTCAAACTGAAGTATCAAATTCATATTTCGAATCAACTGACCATCGTGTAGTTTTGCATGGAAATTCTTGTCAGGTGCGGGCACAGCTGATGTGCCTCAAAAAATCAAAAGATTCCGGTTCCGGCGGACTATGTCCAGTAGTCCTCAGGGAATGTGCTTATTATCCGGCCGAACCACTTGCCGGTATTTACAACCATTGCTTCGAGGAACAAAAGATTGTCGACTGCTGGAGACCTGTGCGCACCACAACAGTTCCAATAAAGGAAGCTGGAAAACTGCGACCACTCGCCTGCGCTTCTGTTTTACTAAAAAATTTCGAAAATTTATGCTTTGTAACATTATTTCTAACACTGGGCAGTTAGAACACATTCAAAGCGCTTATCACAAACAACGTTCCACCCTAGACGCCATTGCGAATTTGGTAAACCAAGTTTTGCAATCCCTAGATTTGCACGGTACAGCATTTCGTGTGTGTTTCCTCGACTATACTAATGCTCTTAGCTGTGCCGACAAGGGAAAGCTTTCGTCTCTACTCCAAGGTGCTGGATTGTCCCATGCTACTGTGTCTCTACTCCAAGATTATTTTACTGGCAGAACACACATCACGAAGTTGCTCCGAAAAACTTCGGACTCTCTACCGGAGTGCTCCGGGGAGCAATTTTGCCCCCCGTTCTTGTCTCTTTCTATATTCGAAACCTACCCTCTGACCCAGATGATCTTCTTATCAAGTATGCTGACAATGTCACCATGGGTTCCAAATTCCTAGGTTATTTCCGCTTTTCACAACTTCAAACCAGTTGATTTGCCTTAAGCTTAACGTCTTCGTATTTCTAGATAACTCTCATTGCCTCTAAATATCGAGATGTCACCTTCTCACTAACCAAAAGAAGAACGGCTACATTCTTTTGAAGGGAATTGTTCTGTACTCTAAGTTGACAACCAGCCTGTTCCCCCAGTACGTTCTCTGAGATACCTCGGTGTTACTATCTGCCAAAATATCACTTGAACTTCACATTTAAACGCTACTTTCGAAAAGATTCGACGATTTCCCGCTTGCGATCTTTAAAATTTCTACTGTATTTATTCACACGATTTGTATATTCGTGTGTTGTTACTCATCTTCTTCACTGTTCCCCAGTTTTATTTGCCGGTTTTAGAGGTTAGGACTACAAAGTTGTATTCCGGTCAACTTAAATTATTTCTTGCACAAGCGGTATTCCCTATTTGCACTCGCCTAACTTTATCGCCGACAAACATTTTACCTCTTGCGAATACCTCTGCAATATTGTATCAGACCTCACTCACTCATTACACACAGAAATAAAATAATGCGTATCCACTGCTGTAGCTAGGTGTCGTTCAAAACGTGTGTATGGTCATACCACTGCTAATCGTTTGTCCGTTATCCCATATCTTTCGAGATTTCTGGCACAAAACTCATCTGTTAGAGAAGACTTTTAATTTCCTGCGCAAATGTTATCCATTTTCAACCTTTTACGACAAATTACTCTTGAATTTACGATGATGTATTTTAATTTTTCTCTGTGACTGTATGCTATGATAAATGATCCTGGTGTGCAAGGTGCTGAGAATCCATCCATTAGGATGAATAAAGCGATTTTTGACTTGATATGACTGGAGTTGAGGAAGTTTTGAAAATAGTGAGAAGAGAAGTGAAGCATGGGATAAAATAAACTGAGGTCAAATAAGTCAGAAAAGGAAGATGATTGGATCTCATTAAGTCTTTGTAGTTTTTTCGGTATAATCGTCTTCACAATGATTCATATTAATGGAGAAGACGACCAGATTAATACTTAAAACAACAGGTACCGCTTTACAAATCACGGTTACAGATTTCGAAATTGTATAGATTATAGTACTGTGCTTAACCGCTTATTAGAAAAAGTAGTTTGAAAAGTTAAAAAAGCTAGCGAGATGGTGAGGGTGATATAAAATCTGGAAGATGATACTGATGTAATGCTTTTGAGAAGGGGTCTATCAGTTTATTTGCAAAAGTGAAACTAAAAGAACTATGATGTCCAAGTTAAGGTCAATGGTTATCTGAGACTGTCATTGGAGAATACTTGTAAACATCGATTATAGGAGAACAGACGCGGATTCAGGAAGGTCGAATATTCATGTAGTAACGTCAAATTGAGACACTGTAAATATCGCTTCAAATCTGCAACGTACCAAGCAACCTACAAAGCTTCTTCTGGTCTCAGTGATTGTTTATTTTGTAGCGGATATTGAATGTAACTGTGGAATTTAAGTTACAAAGTTTCATTCGCTAACTCGTCCCTCTGTCATTTAATGGGTAGAAGTTTGTTTCAGTTAGCTAATCGAAGAAGAAATAATAAAACGACATAAGTTTTCTTTCATGTGCTTCGCAAAATTGAATGATTTGTATGCATTCAAGAGAAATCCCTGCCTTACGTTTCTGATTGGGCTTTCAGCAAGTCTAAGAAGTTTTGAGCACTGTAATTCAAACCATTATTGTCCCTGTCTAATGTTTTTCATTTAATTGGATACCTTCGGCAACAAATAAAATATACGTATCTTATCTTCACTTTTATTTTTCAGTCTTCTGTAAGCCCTTATATGGACGGCTAAAAAGGTTTTGGATGATGTAGGCCTACGATGCAAGCGACAGAATCTAGTAACTGATTTTGTGATAAAACGTTGAAGCGTATTTATTACTGTGAGTTGGACAGTCTTACTAACCTGGCATCTGACACTTGGCGTCGTCTTCCTAGACCCGCGGGCGGATAGTCCAGGTGTTATAATTCCAAAAGGCGGTGCTGGTTGAGGATATTCGTTTGTTGAGAATGTCAGATGGGATATCACCAATTTGCCATACATAACACAAAACATCTCATCAGAAACATACCATAGCCGTTCATGACGGCACATGAAATAATGTTAGTCGGTAGTCATTCTTTCAGATACATCACTTGACCCTCGGTGGTCTTTTTATGATTTTGTTCATTGAAAGTTACCTACCACTCACAAGTGAATAGTATTTCACAATACAACAACCTCGAGGTTTTCTATTTTCAACTTATCATATTACAAAAGTGGAATAAAAATAACCGAAATATCACCGAGTTGAAAAATATCCACCTGAAGTAAACTGTGGAATGTTTGTTGGTTGCAAAGACCAAGAAGCGAGAGAGGCTTGAATCGAAATCTTTGATTTTCTGAGTAAGAGACCCCGGCGGTAGAAAGAAACTTCAGCATAGCGATGGGAATGAATTCAAGGAATACGTTGTCGCGCAGTATAGATTAGTCAATAAAGTATAAATCAAGCATGGCGCAATTGAAGTCTGAATAGACGTTCACCAGCCCTCAAATTGTGAACAAAACTGTTGATTACTATGACGTTGACAAGCTCTTGCTCTGACTGCCCTGGTTTTCACACCCGTGTTGCACTTCTCTTTGCCACATTACTTTATGCTGCAGAACATTCCTTCATTTCTTTGAACACGCCTCGTCGTATGCAAAACGGGAGCGCAGAACGTACGTATTCTATGAGGAACAAAAGCGTTTGTGGGACGTCTTATTACAAAGAGAGCTGATTTCATTTAGATCTAGATCAATAACATTACGTACAAAAAATCACAATACCACGGGGCATAACGTCAACAGTGGTTGGAAAGATTTCCCTGGTGGTAGTGTAATCCCTTGTGTGTGTGTGTGTGGGGGGGGGGGATAATGTAATGTCACTGGTTTTTTTCAGCCTAATAGTGAGACATTCGTGTCTGAGGTCTCATACAGCGTCACTGAACTGCGGTAATCGTCTAATGGGTGGTTGCAATGTTTTAAAGGCATGAAAGGCAGGAACCATAGGTAGGAGTTAATTTATCAAGGAAATGTTAACGGTTAGGAAGCAACACTTCTTCTTGGGAAGAATACATGTCTAAAAATGTGAAGATCTTACACTTTGCACAGAATCTGGCTAAAAATAGCTAGCTGTCGCAATGCTGTCATTTAACCAGAACGAATAGGTACAGAAATTCATCAGATTTGACCATGTATTCTCGTACATTCGCCGGTGCTATCTCATCTAGTCCTGTAACGCTTCATTTGATCCTATTTTGTCGGTAAGCGACTCGGACTATCACCCTGATGGCTAGCTGGTGCTCGTACACAAACAATAAATCTGATTCTCGGACGAAGGAAGCGGGATAATGTGCAAAGATATAAAGACTGATGCATTTCGTTTTGTACCGAACGAATGAAACGTGATCTGAAAAGTTGGTAAGCACTGGACAGTTGTTTCAACTTGGTGAGGATGTAACATGCAATTAGGCTGCAATGCTTCCAACCGATTCCATACCATAGAAACGTGCTGGAAAAAGCGAGGTGAGAAGGCCGCCTTAAGCTCGCACAGATGGACTGTGCTATGTCTTGTATATTCAGAATGACAAAAAAGGTTTTATCAACTGCTCGGTGACCGAGCTGGTAGTTTGCATTTGCGTTATACCTGCAATGTAAGCACATACGTTTACACAAGTTATAAAAACACAAAGCACAATATCTCTGAGGTCCCGCGTCCGCGATTCTCACTTGGGTCGAAGTATTCGTGTACTGCTGATGAGAACCAGCCAGGGTGAAACGACTTTTCAATGCTTCCTACCGTTTTAGTCTTTTTAGTTTTTTACAAACAATGTCACCATAGATTCAAAGCAAATCCTCCCGTACTCGCATGTAACAATATGCAGTCCACGAGTATCATCCGGCATCTTACTTAACAAAAGAACATGGTTTTTAGGGCGACAACCATGGAGTCAAGTAATCAATACCGAACGCGTCTGAACACATTCAAAGTAAATATGCCTGTATTACAGCATATTTTTTTCACAGCATTCCTTCTTGTTTGAGCTACGGATAAATCATTCTGCTGATGATTGCGTGTTTGCCAAATATTGCAAAACTGTCTGCTTGTTCATCGCTAATGAAAAAAAACAATCAGACTACGGAGATGGTAAGTACACATGTAACGAGAGTTCAGTTGGGACTGAAGAATCCACCGGAATGCACGCGGCAAATGTTTGCACTCCCCGACTCTCTTTTTGCGTGTGTGTGACGGTGCCCTGAAGAAATGAGACCGTAGGTCAAACATGAATCTAGATTTTGATGTAGTTCACATGACTTTTGGTTCTATTCGGCGGAGTCCACAGAATATGGAAGCATGCCAGTTTGTGTGTAACTGGGTCTGATTGCAACTGAACCCAATCATTTAGATGCACATGAACTCTGATCGATGTGTCGAGGAAAAAAATGCTGGGTCTAATTGCATCCCTGTATGTGTAAACCCGTCAACGGTCCGATCTGCTGACTACGCTCAATGTACTTTTTTGTCTGGTTTTAGAAATTTCGTGATACGCTGACATAATGAACACTTTTGTCTTGTGTTCATTATGTGATATCGTAGCTTCTAGTTGTTTCAATAGTACCATTAGAACAAGTTTCACTTAAACAGAAAAGTGAATAGATTCATTTCCTGTGATTCCCAATCATGAAAATACATCACAATATATAACTAATGAGGAACAAAGCTTCTTTGAAAAAGCTTTTACACATTTTCACATCCGGAGACCGGAAGTCAGATTTAAAATGATTATATAGCTGTTTCTCTGCTAATCTGATTGTCGAGATTACACGGAAGGGTGGTGGTGGTTTAGAGATGCGAATGCACCTGCACAATTTTTTTTATAACCAGATGGGAGTTATACAGACGAATCCATACCGCTTCGACGGTGACCAGCATCGGTCAGCAAACCTGCCTTTTTAATCAATCAAGGTGGGAGCGTAAAGCCTCGGTCATGTTCTTATCACGGTTTGTTTCAGTTCGAGGTAAAATCACCGTACTGGTGGGTGACTCGTATGAATCTTTTCCCCAGGATATTATTCTCAATTTATGATGTATATTGTAACGTATTAAGATGAATATGAATCACTGAAAAATAGCTGGTTCGCCACTTTGAGTTTTGTTTGGAATGCTAGCTTTTTATGGTTATCCTGAGGACCGAGGGAACTGGAAATAAACTGAATAGGGTTGTTCAGCGATAGGATAGAAAGAAGTATTGCCATACGGATGTGATACACTGTTTTCTATGAATTTATTTTCCACAGTAAAATAAATTGAACTGATTATGAATTTGTTCCTTTATGAATTTCTGACTCCTCATGGATCATTTTGATTACATCCTTCCGGGGAGAATTTCCCATGAGATGCATAGAAAGAATGGATTCACAAGGAATTTATTGATGATTCATGGCTTGGTATTCGGTTATCAGTCCGTATACAGCTTTCAATTGATGCGAAATCATGTCAGGTTTGGCAGTGATAACAAAACGGCATTATCTTTAGTTTTAGTTTCATATACCGCTTTCCTGGCGAATAAAATGATGAATAAATTATTCAATTATCAAATCAAATAAATAGCCGAGGCATTATCCCGAGCCGTCAAATACTGAGAAAATCAAGAAACTGAAAAAAACAGGAAAAAATAAACAACTAAAGATAACAAAACGTTTAAACGATTTCGACTTTATAGAAAATTGAACCCATGTGACGAATATATTACCAAAAAAGAACAAATAACCCTTGGATTTTGGGCCCGGAGGCCTTGGGAAAGGCTGTTTGGGTCGATTAAGTGGAGGCAGTAGCAGTAATCGGTAATCGATTTTCCGATTTGATTCCTTCTCAGTCATTTCACTCAACAAAGATTTCTAGTTGAGTTCGACCAACCGAAAACCATTCACCAACCGGAAACAATTGAGTGAAGACTATTGCAAGAAACGGGGTACCTAGTGCTAGTTTGTTGGATACATGAATGGCGATTGTGCATAATGCATAATTTACTTCAAGAAGACCGATCGTCTGGAGTCAGATGCACACGATATTGACTAACTTTATCTATAAAGTACTAATATTGCTTAGAAAAATGTTTCAGGTGTAATTAGTTTTGGTGAATATGCTTCTACACTGATATGTACAGCCTAGTGCTAAGTGCAACAGCATTTGAAACAATTTACTCTAGGGCTGTCGACAGTTTTTTTTACAAAAGCACACACGACGCGTTAATTCTCGCTACGGTAAAGTTAGTGAAATAATGGTTAATCTTGCATCTGCCAATTTGTCAAACAATAAAATGAATAGTACTTTTGTTTTCGGTACTAGCACAGAGGATTTGCATGAAGTCATAAAAAGCATGCCAAGACAACTGGACTTTTGAATCGTTCAATACTCGTGGTCTACCTGTTGGGTTGAGTAAAACAAGGTGAATGGAAAACAAACTAGCGGCATTCCCGGTCAAGATTTTAATATTTGAACAAGAAAAGTTAGGATCGTTTGTAAAAGGATAAGGTAACGTTTTATTTCACTTCATGAATGAGAGGAAGAGCATCGGTACTATAAAGATAACAGTGTTGAGGTTCAGTTAATTATTGCTTAGGTTGATTGATAACCTAGCTGCTGGTTGTAACCCCCCTATGAGGGTATAGTGGCATGTATATGCAGGAACATCATTCATATTTGCTGACCGGAAAAACGGACCATCAGTTCATTCTTTTTACTCATAATCTTGGAAACGTTACTTTGGCAAATTAAATTTTTTTGTCTTCGTTAGGTTGAACTTCTGAACTTTTAGAAAATCAGTTCTTTTGGCTACATTAAAGTTTCCGGTCAATGGAGGAGCATCAAGTAACTACAGGGTGCCTATCGGAAGAGCGTAATGCTGGAAAATTCTCCGCCGGATTAACAATCCTATCTTAGGACAATGATATTATAATTAGATAATATTATAATGTATGCACGTCACATTCACATTACAGCTCACAGTTTTTTTCATTCATCCATTCTGATGGGATCATTTGACGGAGGTGCGAATACCCCAGCTCTAATTGTAATCCTCTTCGGTTGCATGTCACTACAGTTAGGCAAGCTCATGTGGGAAGTTTATACATCGTGCCACACAAGCTGTTATTGATCACGGTTTCATTTTTCCATCGTTGGCCAAAACATTGGGAATCAGTATCCGCATCTAAATTTGCCACAATCAGAGCGGCGCGACTGAACACTTTATGGGACAGTCCTGAAATCTCGCAGTGCAATACGCACATGCATTAAGGATGACTACATTTATGCTGCTTTTGTTTCAAGGCCAATTTTTCCCCTGACCAATTTATGGAACTAAAGCCACTGTCCTATCCTTCGTGCTAATTATGTTTTTGTTCCCAATGTTACCTTCACAACTGATGGGGTCGGGAGAACTAATTAAACGAGTACCATTCACGGACCAGCGAGACTGGTAACGAACTCCATGGTTAAGCGAATCCACTATTGACAGATATCATGTTCTCTGTTTATGTGAAAGAATTCCGAAATCAAACTTTTCGTCAATTCACATTCCGTAAACCAACTGAACGAACTGCTTTAAGGTGGTCTTTTCTATTGTAGGTTCAAAGGTTACAATCTGTTGTTCAAAGCTCAACGATCTGGTCACCATCATGTGAATTACAGCTGCATTTAAACCACTCAAAATCACAGTTCCGAGAATGAAGATTTGCTAAAAGATATGTTATTCTATTCATTATGGATTCTCTGCTTTTACCGTGTTGTTCAAAGCCACACATATTGATCGTCGATAGATCGCTTCAGCAGATAACAAGGCATTCCGAAATTTCAAAAATATTATGCGAAATTATCGGTTGTGAAGACGAACGACAAAAGGTGTAACTGGTCAAAACCAAATATCCTGAACGGAAATAATCGTGAGCACGTGTTGCATACAATTCCAAGCTGCCAGTTATTTTAACTTCAAAATTTCAAAAGTGCAAACGCTCCGCAGCTTACTGATCACAATCGAAAGCGCAATTTGCATAACAGAGCACTTCACCAGTACGAGGTGAGTGGACTGTGTTTTATGAATAGGTTTGTGCTGTAAATCAACGTAACACACATTTAAGATTGGTCTTTTCCACGTGTTTTGGTCAAGATCAACTAATAGGGATAGAATAATAAAGCAGGCTTTATTTCTACTCACTAGTAGTGGTAGTTTTACAATGGTAGTCGATATGAAGGGAGAACAAACCCAAAATTCCGAAACGTAAAGGGAGCGTACCGAATGTTCAAAATTGAGGGCTTTGTGAAACTCATATATGCTGATTTTGCATGAACTCATTCATATATTCCCAAAGGCATTAAGTACTACTATGTGTGGTATTAATACAGTGTGATTGAAGGTCTTACGCATTGGGAGTTCGTTCATTCCCCCACACATGTAATTGTTATCGGTCGTCATACCATGATTCTATCGGATATCATTGCATTTCAGTTGTAGTTGATGAACAAACTCCACAGGAGTAAAATGTACAATCTAAGCACTTTAGGACCTTATGCTTACGAGGAAATACGAATGAGTTCATCCAGACCTCGTTCAGGGATAATGGCGTCAACTCTCAACCCGAGGGTTCACGGTTCGAGTTCTGGCAGGGAAATCAAAAGTACGTACGGTTGAGGAGTATCAAACAGGACGAAACAGCTGTTCGTGCTCTTTCTCCTTTCAGTATTTATAAGGAATAACCGGCCGCTTAAGCAGGAAAACCCACATTGCAGGTCATAATCAATGCCTGGCGCCTTTGAGAAACCGAATGGGCTTTTTAATACGTTTTTCTAGCACCGTTTAAATTTATCAATAAACCTGATTTCCTACATTTGATATCCAAAAGATATAGCACAGTTCAGCTAAGTGTACCCATACATCCCATACAACAAAAAGTTAACCATATATAAAAGTATCGGTTACAAAATCGGTCGGTTATCAGCATCACGGATTTAGGTTTGTTGGAAATAATGTGTACTGATTGTAGCTCGGGGTGCGGATGTTTGTGTTTGTGTGTTTTTCGAGCTGGACCTGCTACTCGCAGACCGCTGGGCAACATCATCGGTGCAACTTCAGGGAAGCTTGCTTTCAGAGGAGTGAAGTATCTCTCGGGTGTGACAATCAAATCGGTTCCTACGGTATAAAAGTTCTTGGACGTCCCAAATGCATCACTTTGCATCTTACCCCGCTTTTTCTTCAAGAGTGGACAGATGATAGCACAGCTTAAGATCAATAAACAGTTTGATTAAACTATGTCAACTGAAAGCAGAATGAAAAAAAGAAAGTTAATAAGTTCGAAGTGCACTAATCAAGGTGTTGCCGGGCAGATTTTTTTCCACTGAGATATCTTGATAGAGTAATGCCTGGTGCAACGATAAGAAAATCAGATGCAAGTTGGTGGTTCCAAACCGGTAGGGTAAGGTGGAAAAATATTGGTAGTTACCCTTAAAGGGTTCAAATTGTGGCCGATAGACAAAACCATCTTTGTATTGCTGAGAATCTATACTTTTCTTTCAGAAAATTTGGACTATCACAGAAACGTTTTGGCTAACTGAACGCGGCAATAAAGGAACTGTGTAAATGTATGATGCTGTACGTTTCTACGGTTCCATTTCCTATTCGCGAATCGATGATGATTCATTTCGGAGCCCAGGGAGCACTTTATGTGCCATAATCAGATTTTAGTATATCGTTTTATTATTATATCATTGATGAAATATTATCTTAACCGACAACAATAGTAACTCACGAAGATTGTATTCTAAGATAACACTTAATTTTGAAGCCATTAGAATCATCATGCAGCTGCTTCGGCTATGTCAGAAGTCCACCATTTTATAAATTCACTCGAACTCAGATACCATTTTTATTTTTCTCAAGTCCTCACTGCAACGTTTATTTAGTCTGAGCATCACCATATTGCTTTCAGTCAGCATCACACTAAACGGTGCTCATTTTTCACTGATGGTAAATGTTTCGAGGTTGATAAAAATTGGTTGTCAAATTATTTTGCAACAAAAATTAATAGAAAAACTATAAAAATAACACTGATAACAAAGTCCTTAAAGTAACAGCAATAAATTACTCTATGAGTACGGAAATCTTAACAAAAAGAGTAGATCAACATTGATAGCCCCACATGGATTATCCATTTTTCGTCGTCATGATTTGAACGGGTTCATTCATAACATGAATCCCAATGAATGAAACTATCCCCGGCATTTGGTTTGAGCGTTTAATCATGTTTACTCGTTGTGTACTTTTAGGGTGAAATGTTTAATCAAAAAGCAATGTTTGGATGCATTTGGTGAAACTGGGTACAAAACATGCAAAATCACACATTTAAGAAGCGTGAATGGACTGTTACAGATCTGTTTGCACAAAATATGGAATAACACTTCTAAATTGCCTTTCATTGGATGCTCCCGGTTATCGGGAGGTTTGCTGAACCGAGTCTTATTTCAAATGTACGCACTCAACCAAGTTGTTTTTCTATGGTATTCTGAATAAAACTGAAGAAAATGAGTAATTATTGTAAAACGATTAGCGATTATTTATTTACTCATTGTCTGAATATAATCCATCACACCATATGATTCCTGGATGCCGCTATTTCAATGCAACTGTTCAATGCTGAATTGACAAAACTCCGAGGCACTACTCTACTTGATAAGTTGGGTTTGATTGTTCAGTTCTGCATGATTTGTACTAAACAGTATCGATCATTTGTTTTGTTTTGTTCAAACAAGTGAGGTGAAATGCTAGGAGCAGACGACACCTGTGTCAGTTTATGCACAAAACACGTAGAGGTGTTCATTTTCTATTAGGCAGTACCTTAGACACAGCTTCAACCGACAATCTAGGGTGTTATTATTAACAGTAGTACATTTTGAGAAAGAAGGAAATCGATTGGATATTCAGAAGATATTTGGACCGGAACTCAGCCTAAACTGTTTAAAACTCTTCAAATCATAACGGCTCGAGAATGGAATCTTTACACGAACGTGCTGCAATCGAAATACAATAAATGTGAAGTGACCGGCCACAGAATTCAGTTAGTAAAACCCTGAAAGGTGCGTATCCATATGCATAACGAGTTATTGTCTCTATGTTTACGAAAATCCATGATGAGTGCTTTCTTTATACCGGAGCAATGTTGGGGTTCAGTGACGGAGAAGACTGACCAGTTCCCCTGAGGGCGTGACTAAGCGTTCAGCATAACCTCCAGTTTACGAATGAAAATACCTACTGTGTAAAAACCGAAGGGATTTTCATTCAGAGGTTCATTCTCGTATGATCAGGGGTTGTGAAAAGAAAATGAAAGGTACACAAAAATAAATTCAAGATGTTTTGAAGAAAATATGAACTTCGTCAACGACGACACATCATTGGATGAATAAACAAAACCTTCGCAACATAGCATCCACATGATGTGAAGACAAGCGAACCAAAACAGACCAAACGTATCACATGTTAAGTGGGTTGAACCACAGGACGTCTGACCGATCACGTTGGAGAACCTCTTCTTTTTTAGTTGGCTTAACTGAGGAGCGTCCGGAACAAGGAGCACTGCAATCACCGACCATATGATTGATATCAGTTGCGCAGCCACCGTGTATGAATCTTGCGATCAGATCGATACAGTCAAAAAAGAAACGATTCACAAAGGATGGCGATATTGCATTCACGACAGAAGAGATCGCAATTCGACAAACTGAATCGGCTGTGTGCACAAAAGGTGATAAAATCATTAAATTTATTTTAACCATCCTGAAAATTGTATCTTTATATATTGAACAAAAGAAAATCAAACGAAAAAAGGAAAAAAAACGAATACTCCTGCGACCTCACTCTATGTCACTCGTACCCAGTTGGTTTACAGGGGAAACTGACAGCCATTTGTTCTCAAACAGATTGATCACGTGACGTCATGGCCCAAACTTTCACTGCATTTTTCGTAAACATACCATGTGCTTTCACCAGTGAATGACGCACAAAGCTTGGTTGCTACCAGTCTTTTTCACTATGAAGATAAGTCGCTTTTGAAAAAATGAAATGGATGAGGAATTTCCCTGGGTATGATTCACATGATTAAAAAGAAACTCGCTGATTTATTTCGATGGTGCATTTTGTAGTGTGCGGAGTAAATGAAGCGTAAACTGAAAAGCACCAAACATTGGGTCGACCTGGTTGAATCTCATCAGCAGTGCACAAACACATCGATCCAAAGGACGACCGCTAACCCGACACCTCATAGGTAGAGCGCAAGCATACTAACCACACCGGGTAGCAGACCAGACCGCTATTTTCCATTTTGCATATGCACGATAGAGCATGAGGCATATATGAAAGCTCAATGTAGGTGTCATCACGCATTCAAATCAAATCCTCGATCACTTTCATGGCTGCTGGGTATAAGTGGATACTAGTATAAGGGTTCGTGTGGAAAGTGCAAAAATATCGTTTGTTACATCAAGGTGAATGAAATGGCTTAGGATGAATGAGGAGCTTCTGCAAAAACTTATCAGGTTTTCCCAAGGAGACAGGAGCATCTGGGTCAACCATCATTGAAGCGACAGGAATGATGCTGCTGCAGCTGCTGCTGCTGATAAGAATAGCTGAGATAAACAAAACCCATCAGGTCATCAGCCAAGTGTATAGGAGCCTTAGTCATGAAGGCAGACTACCCGAATACAGGTAAATAAACGTCAAAGAAAAACTGCTTCCATCAGTTCAAACACACGCACACAAACACGCCTACACGAATAGAACAATCGGATTGCATGCGGCCAGCTTTGTGCTGCTCGCTGACGAGTGTTAGACTTGGCAGTCTATCTGGGGCTGAATGGGATTCAAATCATTACTGGAATAGGCACATTGCTTCCATGGGAGTCCCACTGCTTGCCTGGAAAACAATGGCCGGTAAACAAATAAACTACTGTGGATGGGGGCTGCCAGAGGTGTGTTTATGAAGTATGCGTGCAATGCTCATTTCTGTAGCACGGTAACCATGTTGGAATCTATCCGGCAAAACAATTGAAAAACTGCCGGTTAGTCATCTCGGATGATAGTTATACTAGACTTATTTGGATCAGAGAAGAACAAAATNCAAAATGACCCTGTATCAGCAAATACGTCCACATGGCATAATGTTCCGGGATAATGTCATCTTCCGACCGGGCCAAACCCCGATAAATCAGTGTTTTTTCTCACTTTTGACCCATGTGTCCCTTGATATTTGGGCGATTTTTTATCCCCACCAAAAGCACAATACTACCATTGCGCTTAGAGTACGGGGAAAATGAAACACCGACCATGATTATGTTTACATGTAAAGAAACGGTGAAAAACAAACACATGATAAAAGACAAAGAACACAAAATCAGTCATTCTGAATGAACAACAAAAGTTTGAAACATAGTAAAAATGTTTTGAATAATGGGTGAGCGGTTCTTACTAGCAAAAGACGGTATGATGTGTCCTAAACAAGAAATGCATCATACTGGAATAGTTTGGGACTGTATTCACAGCAAGAGCAACCGCGCTCCTGTTTTTTGACAGCCGTTTTGTTGCTGCTGAGAACCCATCCAATCGGAACATCTTTTCAGCGCTTATTCGGTTTACATTTCCTTCCTAAATTACACCTCACTTGACAAAACCCAACATTACACTTATGTTTGTTATGTGAACTACTTTTTTCCTCGGTCTCATCTGGAGGAATCCTTGTTGATGGCGTGCGTGACAAATACTGAACGGGTAACAATAATCAAGTTTCACGCCTGGAACTATTATACACCGAAGTTCCTGGTTATTCTACCACGTCGGAATGTACATCGCATTTATGTGAATGTCTTTGGGGAATGATTGGTTGCGACAATTGCTGCTGCTCGAGAGATTTAGTATCAGGAATCATTTCTGTCCTATATGGGTCAAGTTCTGCGGCGTTAATCCTGCTTCTAAAAGGCGTGCATTCGGCGCTCACCATGCGTCTCACGCGGTGATAAGATCAGTTATCCCATGGGAAGCTACTAATTGGTTCTATAAAGGGTCGGAACGGACCACGAGGGATGGCGCTGGGTGGGTGAGGGTCGGATGTCATTCCAGAAAAATATTTGTCAAAAACGATGTACGGGTGTTGGGGAATCAAAAACGAAAATTACACGTCAGCATATCTTGTCCAAATTCATCTTAGTCTGTTTTGATGGAACCGGAGATTACGCTATCAAAGGTATCACCGTAGGCTTAAGTGACGTAACATTAAAAAAACGGAGGTTTTATAATTTGTTTATCATCGAAAAAATTGCATCCTCCACTAAAAATCAACTGTCTTAACATGAAAATTCAGTAAAAGAAACCGTGATATCTTATCTTGCTGGATCAAAGAAAATGGTACAAAAACGATTTCATATTAGAGCAGTATGTGAAGGCCCATATATGCACTAGTAATACCGTTAAGAAATATCAAGTTTTGAATAGAGAAGTCAGATACATGGGTTTGCACAATGTATCCATGGTTATTTCGTTGCATCTGTACACGTGCATACTGCAGTCAAAGTCATTTTATATAGTCAGTGAGATAACTACCGTGAAATGAAGACATGATTGCTAATCACAACGCACAACACGACACAGTAACACAAAGAACGGGTTCGTCAAACGCGTATGTATGAAATCAAGAGATTGAGTAAGTCATTGAACCACAAATTGATGAACTCTTCATTTCCTGAAAATGCTGAAAAATATGTCTGCACCCGATGGTCTCATTGGTTGAATCGATTGCAACTCGAAGCTTTATCAGTTGGTCTAAATTATTGTATTCAGCCAAGGAGGAGCAATCATATTGAATCTAAAGCAGTGTTTGAATCCTTTTTTGATCAGTTGTCAAATATGAAGCCGACGAATGAGGATGATTTGGGCTGGTTTAAAGCAAAAGTCGTGGATATAGAGAATCAGTACCGGATGACAAGCACAAAACAGAACTCCTTATTTACCGATGAACACATCGAAGGATTAAAACAACTGAAAGCTAATCGAAATATTCTAG
>UZAN01047440.1:0-11113 GCA_900618425.1 Echinostoma caproni
ATATGTGCTCACCATCAGATTGATCCAGGGTGTCCGAAACAAGAAGCAATACGCCACCTCCACCCCTACCGCCTCCCCTGTCAGACATGTACACGCAGTACCCGGTGAGTTTCTGGCTCTTCTTTGTAATGGCCTCGTTCAGTTCAGTTCAGTTCTCACAGGCCGAATTGTGGCTCTTGCCAAGCGATCGTCCAGACTTGCGTGTTGTCGGCTAGTTTCCTTGGCTTCCAACACTTCGATATGCAATTTTTCTGAAAGGTAGAAATATATGGTGCAGTATCACATCCCTTGTGGTTAGGTTATAGATGGTACTAAACGCTTACCTCAGGGAAAACCGCTATCCAACACTCATCAAGTGTCCTTTTAAAAGCAATCACAGTACTACAGCTTACCACTGACAGCGTCAACTGGTTCCACAACGGAATTACCCTGTTGGTGAAAAACGTTACTCTCAGTTGTAGCCTAGAGTGGCTTCTCTGCAAACGTAAGTAATGTCCCCGCGTGCCTCTATGCGGGACCCAGGAGAACAGGTCGTCAAACCTTGGACCTGACATACTCTTGACGATCTTAAATGTCTTGATTAGGTCTCCTCTAATCCGCCTCCGTGTGAGGGAGAACAGATTTAAATCTCTGAGCCGCTGTTCATAGCTCTTACCCCATTGACCAGGCTAGACGTTGAACCCTCTTTAAGGAATCGACGTCCTTCTGAAAGAATGAAGCCCAAGTCTGCACACAATATTCCAGATGCGGACGAATGATGCTTTTGTAAAGAAGGACAAAGCCCTCTGGTTTTCTGCATGTCATCGTGGCGCATAGACGAAACAGGTGTCCTCTGGCTTTGTTTGCGGTCTTCAAACGTCGGGTTTGAAATCCCGCGTGGCCACTATGCCTAGAACATTTGCCTCATGCACCCTTTGCATCGGCAGGCTCCTTGCTGTCTCTTTGTCATTTCTGGTCGTCGGTATCTGAAATTTCGAGACATTTAGTGGCAGGTCCCGTTTTTCGCCCCATCTTTGTACTATCTTTACGTCCCTTGCTAGATCCCATTCCGCTATCTTAACGTCATCTGCAAACAGAAAACAGGGATTTTGGAGATCCCGTGCTAGGCCGTTAATGTATAGCAGGGACAGCAGTGGTTCAGGTACGGATCCTTGGGGTACACCGCTCGTGCCCACTTCCTCCTCGGATGTGTAAGCTTCTACTTTGACACTAAACGTCCTCTGCGTAAGAAAGCTCATTATCCAGCTCTTGACTTGCCCATCTCCCAATAATTTCATCTTATGCTCCAACAGATGGTGGCTGACCGAGTCGAATGCCTTCTGGAAGTCCAGATAGCATATCTCTACCAGTAGGCCCTCATCAATTCTACGTGTGACTTCATCTAGGAACACCAGAAGGTTTGTCAGACAAGATCTCTTTTCCAGAAATCCGTGCTGAGCTGATACCAACAGCCCGCTATTGACTAGGTAGTGGCATATTTGTCTTCTAACTAGGCGCTCCAAACACCTACATATTACTGATTTCAAACTTACGGGTCTGTAATTCTCGGCTTTTTGCCGGGATCCAGACTTGTGTATTGCCACTACTGTGGCTTTGCGCCAGTCGATTGGGAGAGTTCCCAATCTAAGCAACTCTTGAAATAACTCGAAGGTCGGTTCTACTATGACGTCAGCCAGCAGTTGCACAATCGCTGGGTGCATTCCGTCAGGTCCCGCCGCCTTAAACCTATTCAGCTCCTCCAACTCTCGCTGCACATCCTGAATTTCCACAATGATTGGGGGTATCGTGCAGTTACCTTCAAGTGATGAAAGGTTATCTGTCGCCCTGGGGATCCTGAACGTGCTTTTGAAGAACCGTAATAGGATACGTGCTCCAACGCCTTCACTCACTGCTAACTCTTCGGTCGACGATTCCAGAGTACCAACCGTTTCCCGAGTGTTGCGCTAAGATTGAACATACGCGTAGAAACACTTAGAATTTCACTTGACGTTTTGCGCCAAGTTTCTCTCAAATTGGTGTTTAGCCTCTCTTTGCAATTTCTGTGCATAGTTGCGCGCTTGTTTGTAACCATTCCATGACTGATGGGTGCCATACTTCCCTAACGGAAACAAAGGCTCGAACCTATCCGTAAGTCGGAGAAGTCCTGTCTTTATATGGCTCCATCTGGTTTCCGGAGATGCATCACCTAGGTTGGGTACCCAGTTTTTATCCTGCGCTGCTCTGGCCAGTTTTTCTTGTTTGATTTTACCACATCACCTCCCTAGTTTGGCCGCTGGTCTGTTGTGTCTGCCTTCTAGCGTTAGTCGCAAGACCACATGATCACTTTTCCCTAGGGGCTCCTCCTGGATTGTTGTCCTTATGTCTCCAGGGGTTCTGGTGATCACCAGATCCAGTATGGACGGCCCGTCATTTGCTCTAAAACGGGTGGCTTGATGCATGTGTTGTGTTAATGCGTGCTGTTGTAGCCACCCTAAAAGCAGTCCACACCCGGTACCTGCTGGTGCTATCTTTACTCCAGTTGATCTCAGGCATGTTGGAGTCTCCTAATAACAACACCTGGACGTGGCACGGAATAATTGCAGCTGAGCAATCAATTCTTGATCTTCTGTCTCAGTTGCCTGCGGAGCCCGGTAGACGCACAGGATGGCTAATGCTTTACTGCCCATTTTAACTACGCAACTGATGGCTTGTATGCTCGGAGTCGCTAGGGCTGCTGCTACCTCTCACTGCGTGTGATCTGATTTTATCATTATCATAACCCCGCCCCCTTGCCTGTCATCCACCCTATCTTGTCTATAAATCGTGTAGTCATCCATCCCCGGGGTGATATGGTGCTTCCGCATCCAGGATTCAGTTATGGCTACTATGTCTATACCTTGGGTGCGCCGTCCCACCTCTCCACACTTATCTCGTATACTGCAAGCATTGGTGTATCACAGTGAGACTGTGTCCGCTTGCGCATGCTGCTGGATCGAGAGCTCATTTCTGAAGGATCCTCGAGCGTAATGCCCGAGTGGTCACCCCGTTTTTGGGGGGTTACGAATGTGGTCGTGACTTCTTCTACTTCCCAAGCCATTCCACTTTTATCCCTGGAAATAACTTTTATCGTCATTCCAAAAGCCTCCTCTACCCCCATAGGTACAACCTCCTTCACTTTTGGAGTATTTAATCTCCGTTATAATGGGAGAGCTGGGGAGTGAGCAGCTATTGGGGATTTTGCTAGTATTGTCGCCCATGTGCCTGGTTCCTCACAGCTCACCGTGGTTTCCTTCTCCGGACTGGTAGCTGCAACCAAGTTCTTTGGTTGCGGTGCTCTGTCCTGTGTTCGTGGCGGATGTGATCTCACCTTGTGGACCACGGCATTACCCTCTTTAGCCCTCTTTTGTGGGCCCTTTCCTACATACGGTACATTCTTTGGTACCTTCGGTGTGGATCCGCTCAAAGGCCCTCCAGTCCTTGGTATGCAAAGAACTACATCTTTGGCTTGGTGACCGCTTACATTATTCCCCTTCTAACTGGGGGTATCACCCTGATCAGTCTATCGGGGGTGATTTTTATACGCCCCTGAGTAATATTCTCGATCCTTGAGGCTCGTGATAGTAGCAGATCTCTTATGTTAATGTTTGGAAACACCACTAAGAGAGGCCTTGGACCATGTGAGCTTTCCCCTTTACACAGGCCATTCTGTTGCACTTGATGTATGGGGTGTTGTGGGGCAACCCTGCCAACCTAAAAATATTTTGCACATGGCGATGCTAAGCTTCTCACCTCGGCTTCGCCATGTTAATAACTGGCTCCACGCAATTATGCAGAAGCAAGTTCTTAGTTCTTCCCAGCGACACTTTGCTGCTCTTTTTCAGTAGCTTAAGTTCTCTCTCTAACTGATCGATCTGTTGTGCCATTTCCTGGTAGTTCGGCTGTCCCTCAGGTTTAACCACAGACATCTTATCCTCTTAAGGCCTCATAGTCTGTTTTCCAACTTGTTTCGGTTTCCTGCTTTCCTTATTTCTGTACTTTTATTTAGGGTGACGCAAAAGTAATCCCTTCCGGTTTCTCTTTGTTATCCTTATTCAGGGGGAGCCAGTGATGCCTTCAGGATTCTCCTGAACTCCTTGACTAGTGTTGCGCAGTCTTTGCACACCCACTTAAAGGATTTGTGCAACATCTGGAGCTGATACTCCTTTTTGCTCATTTGAGAGCATCGCTAGTGCTACCACACTCCACAGCCGTCGCACTAAATCCCCTCGGCGACATAATCTGCACAACAATTGGCCCCACACGCGTTGGAACCTTTCGATTGTGCCATTCCTAGTTAATCAAGAAATGTCTAAATACACAGTCCTCTAACTATGGAAAAGTAGACACAGGTGATACCAAAAACGTGAAAAATACACTTTATCAAACTCAGAAATAAAATGCTTTAGGCCTGCGAACCATCAAAGTGGACGCAGAAAAATTGCCTATTAAAAGGGTTTGTGGTCTTTAACAGATCACAAACGACACTGGTGAACGTAAAACTACTTCAAGAGTTATTTCAATGAAACATCTACTGATATTCCACTAGTACCGGATAAAAAGTACGAACGAGATAGAGCACAGTGGAAATTCAAACCGCGCGCTAACGTACAGCAAGGTTCATGTAGCCATGTCTCGGCAATCACAATACAGTCTGTTCCTTTGGCTTTGGCTCTTAGTTCTTTCCAGTTGTTGCCCAAGCTGCAGGCGTTTGTGTGGAACGCCGATAACCCCCAGCCCGAGCTCCCTCTTAGTATTGGTGCCACTAGTGTCTAATGTGCACTCGGTCAACCTGGCCGAGTGCTCTGTTCGGTTTTGTCTCCCGCATACTCTTGGCCTTCGGTCGCTGAGGCACCGCGGTGGGGGTGACGACTGCACCAGCCCTACGCGCCACCGCACCCACAGTTCCTTACCAGTCTCCAACTGAGTAGGTAAAATTGTACTAGGAATGTCAGGACTGTCCTGTCGAACAGCTGTGGGTATTATTGTCCGTTCTCTGGGATGGGCCCTGGGAATCCGTCGTTGCGACTGTGTCCTGTGGGCGATAATGTTAATGTAGCTGAGCCAGACCTGGAAGTGGACGTGGTACGTTGAGCAGCTAGTGACGGTCACTGATTCTGCACTCTAATAAACTCTCTCCGGGGTGGGTTACCCTGAGAATCGCAATATTTCCTGTTGGTCGATGATGTACGTCGGCGAAGGCCAGCATGCATAAAGGCTTTATCTGGTTCGACGCGTACCTTCCCGTTCGTCAGACTCTTTATTCCATCCGTCTCCGCCAGGAATGCATCCCGGAATATCTGTTTGCCAAACTCTACGAGAACTGGCCTTGGGATATGAGCTATGTTTGCTTGCTTGCTAGACCATTTTCCGAGCCTGAAAATCCTTATGATTAGTGCGTGGGCCGGGCCTCCTACCTGTTTAAGTAGGTTGGAGACAATGTCTCAGATCCCTTTCTCTCAGTCTAACACTGCTGCAGAAAAGCTCATCCATTCCTTTGATGACTGCATTTCGCTGCCTGCCTATTGCTATGCCAGTTTCACGGCCTAGGTTTTTTTTATCCGGGAAGCCATGCTGGCCACCTCCTTCCTGATCTTGAACAGACTGGCGGTCCTAGCATGTATGTCTCTTTGGAGGCGCAGGAGTTCCGATCCCATATTTACTTCCAGCGCTTCCAAACTTGCCTTGGCCGTCTCTAACTCGCGCTTTATTGTCGGTTGACGGTTCCCTATGACTGTCTCACCTTCAGTCGTGGTTAAGTCGTCGGATTGCTGTTGGTCTGAGGTGTGGCGGTGTATGGTTAGCTGAAAGCAGTCACAACAAACTTATTTAGGCTCCTCATTATCGGTAAACACGGGGGCCTAGCTTACTGCAAGCTCGATAAAACCACCGGTCGCAGGTGTCGCAAGAGACTCCATTTTTTACGGTCTTTGAACACTTCCTACACCTCCTGCTGGGACTCAATGGTGATCCAATTGAGATATGATATCCGGTTATTGAAATCGTTGCCTGCTACGATTGACTTGAATACAGCGCTTCTCTCTGGAGAGTTCGATGCTATTCAGGAACGATCCACCAAATTTAACTGATCTTCCTCGCTCCGAAATTCGAATCACACGTCTAGGTCAAATTTCTAGTTCAGGTCAGGTCAAGTCCAATGTCCAATGTCCAATTCACAGGTAGAGGATGCTCATTGGCTTACAGATTTGCCTGTTTCTTGAGTGTTCTTGGAGAGATCTGGTGTCCGGATGAAGTTCTGTAGAGTTTATTTTTGCTTTGGTCTCAGCCGCAGCCAGTTACGTGAGGGAACCAGTAACGGTGGGTTGAGGATATCTGGAAATAAAGGGAACAGTGACATTCAGTCATGGCCTGAACCTAGCTGATGGAAATTGGTTAGTGCATGTGCATCTGGACCACAGACTAAAATAGCTGCCTTGTCAGGTACGCTTAAATGATCACCCAGCGGTCCATCTAACGTTGCTGGCTGGGTATTCAATCCCCTTTGCTCTAAGAGAACCCTAACTAACAACAAACCTATCAATTCCAAGCTTGAAAGAGTGCTTAGCTGTTGCGGTGACAAAGTCCTCGGGGAGAGTATTCTGTGCATATATGGTTGGCAAAGAAAAGTGTAACCGTCTGCTATTTGTCCCGCACCGTTAGTGTTGTTCAACCATCTCATAACTCTGTAAATGCTGGTAGGACGACGAGGTTAGTTGCTCCTTGTTGGGGTGATCTGGTACTGCTGCAATTTTATACATCAGTATCAGGTCACGTCGTGAGAAAAACTGAAGAGGTTTAACGGTTGCAATCACTCTTCGTAGTTAAGGTTAGAAAGGCCGATAACTCGTCAGGGCAAGTCAGGTAGCACATGACTAAATGTGACCAGGGCCAATTGAGCGTACAGAATTCCTTCGATGGTATGCTCACAAAGTAGGCGCCCAGCTCTGCTGAAATGAGAATGAGAAATAGGATCGTATCTCACAAAGTTGGCGAGTAAATCGTTAGACGTTAGCTTTCCATTACGTGCACCAGTGAAAAGGGAAATGTCATCCTGAACATTTGGCACACCTACACTCGTTTACACTGCAAGAGATGGGAATAGTTCCACCCATCGCTTATCAAGTGCAATCTCAAAGGCCTACACTGTTTGGAGGTCAACTATTTCCTTAGGAAGCCGATTCCAACCATCGCCTATCCTATTGCTGAAAAAGTGCTTTCGCATGTTAGGCCGACACTTCGGCTTCATGAGCCAAACCTCATGCCCCCTATTGACGTGTTGGGGAGCTAATGTGAAGAGACTGCCCGCACCTTTCCTCGATATTCCCTTCATGATTTTGAAGGTTTCTATCAGGTATCCACGCAGTCTCCTTCTTTCTAATGAGAAAAACCCTAGAGCTTGTAGTCTCCCCTCATATGTTCTTGCCTTTTGGCCTTCAACCATTATGGTGGCCAATAGTTGAACTTTCTCTAAATAGGCAGCACCGTTCTTGGATAAGGGTGATCAAGCCTGTGCAAAATACTCTAGGTGTAGTCTGACTATGGCTTTGTAAGCGGGAATGAAGACTTCTGATCTTCTGCATGTTAGGACCGACCGTAGTTTAAATCATTCCCCCTAGCCTTCCGCGCTGCTCCGGTATACTGATCGGATCACTTAAATTGGTTAGATATCCCTAGTCCCAAGTCCTTAACCCTAGTAGCGGGTTCGATAGCGAACTGGTGCTCTTCCGAGTTAACTTTCATTCTTTCAAATGCCTTCGTAAGCACTTAACTGTTGATTGCGTTAAAACGTAGATCCTTTTCCTTTGCCCATCCAGCTACTTGCTCTAAATCCCGCTCCAGATCACTTCTCCCATTCGAACCAACCATCTTTACGTCATTTTTGAAACTCTGACACGATGAGACCAAGCCAGGTTGCACAGAACATGAGATGGCCACGGTCAATCGAGCGTCTAGAGTTCCTCCGGTAGTGAGCCACGTATTGGCCCTTACCACTGCGAGTGTTCTGTATTATGGTTTTTCACGTTTTCTGCCCGTTACAGTTGTCTCCGCCTCTGCAAGGGAATAGGAAGAAAAGAAAAATATCTCCCCTTGTTCAGGGGAGAGACATTTGGAAGCTTTCCCTGTTGGGGTGGTTAGAAAAAAAGAAGCGAAAATTGATTCGATGCCTAATCCTACGCATTTAGTTTGGGAAATAAGGCAAACCAGCGCCTATCGAACTCCTTCTTGAAATCATGTACGCTCCCTAGCTCCACCAGCTCCTGTGGTAATTTAATCCATGATTTGACTACCCGGTTGCTGAAAACGTTTGTGCTCACCGCCAGTCTCGATTGCAATTTATTCAGCTTATACACGTGCCCCTGGTATTGCTTTGCAACCTCTCGCATAACACTGCCTGATCAGTCCCTGATAAGCCATTCATAATTTTGAATGTTTCTATTAGGTCACCTTGGAGTCTTCTTTCCAAGGAGAGGAGTCCGAGATTCTACAGTCTTTGCCTATACGGCTTTTCCCCCTGCCCTTTGATCATCCTTGTGGCCAATCCTCTGACCCCCTCGAGACAAGTCTTGAAGTTACTCCCGGGTTTGAGGCTAGCGCCCAATGGTCCCGGATCGTTTTTAAAGCAGGGAGACCAGCCTTGTGCACAATACTTTAGATGCGGGCAAACAATCCCTTGTACCAGTGTACGAATGCCTCCGGTTTACTGCATGTTAGTACCGACCGCAGTTTAAAATGCTCTCTACGCGCACAGTGCGCCCCTGTGGCACACTGTTCTGCCCATTTGTAGTCTTCTGTAACTATGATTCCTAAATCTGTTGCATTCTACGTCGTTCCTAGTGAAAGATCGCCACAGCTACTCCCCACGACCAGCCCCACGTCTCGAGTGGGCAAGACATGGCTCTTTCCTATGCTGAGGGGTGAATCCCATGTACTTGACCACTTGAGCACTTGAACTATGTCCCTTGCTAGTTATACTCTCCCGTCTGTTCCAACAACCTTGACATCGTCCGCAAATATAAAGCCTGGAGAGCCAAGGCGCTCAGGGAGATCGTTAATGTATAGTAAGACCAGGAGTGGGCCTATGACTGGCCCTTGTGCACCCCATTAGCAACAGTTTCCACTGGTGAGTTCGCTACTTCGACACGAAACTGAAAACTCCTGTCAGAGAGGGAAGCTGTCAACCACTTGTAGATGTTTCCATTTACCCCTAGAGCACCTATCTTGGCCAAAAGTAAGTGATGAAATACTGAGTCAAATACTTTTCTAAAGTCCAGATAGAACAAGTCCACCTCCTTACCGTCGTCTAATCTCGCTGTGACTTCATCTAAAAAGTGCGGCAGATTACTGCGACACGATGTCCCCCCTAGGGACCCATGCTGTGCCGCAATCAACAGGTGGTGCTGAGTGAGGTATTTACCTAAGTGGGTTCTGATGATTCGCTCTAGAGCTTTGCACAAGATGTTCGTGAGACTTACTGGACGAAAATTTTCTACCTTTTGTCTCGGTCCCCCTTATGTATGGCGACCACAGCTGCAGTTTTCTAATCCTGTGGTATCCTGTTTTGCTTTAGAGTTTTGTTGTACAAGTGGCAGGGTAGGCCCCTAGAAACTCAGCTGTGTTTAACTATGGCTGGGTTGATATCCTCTGGACCAGCGGATTTGGTGGCGATAAGCTCACCTAGCGTCCTACGCATCTGCTTCAACCTCACCTGTAATTCGGGGATACCTGGTCCAGAAATGTGGAGACCAGGTTGTGTACTAACGAGTTAATTCATCCTATGGACGCTTTTGAAGTATTCCTTAAACCGCACTGCTATATCAAACTCATGGGTTACTACTTCTCCATCCTCCAATATCATTGGTTCAACCGTTTCACTGAGCCCTCTCTTAGATTGGACATTGCGGTAGTACCTTTTTGGTTGATATTTGACACAATTAGCCAGCTTGAGCTCGTATTGTCATTTGAGCTCCCGCTAAACTGCTACTGCTTTGCTTCTATCCCTGGTGTACTGTGCCCAGGATCGGTGGCTGCCCGTTGATCTATGTGTGCCAGCTCCTATTTCTACGCTGTATCGCTCTCCTAATCGCTGGGCTCCACCAAGGTGGTTTGTTCTTCGCTGCCCTGGGTTTCAGGGGAGCAAATTCATCCTGCATGACCAAGATATGTGTCTTGATAAGGCTCCAGTGCTGGTCCATTGTTGTGTTTTCAGTCTAGTGAACCATTCTAGCTCCGCAGCTCGCGCTTGATACCTTGTTGCATCAGTAGCCCAGTAGCTCCTGGTCATCCTGACACTAATTTTAACGTGCATAACACGGAGTTCTGCAGTGATAACTACGTGATCGCTTTTACCTAGCAGTGGATGGAGTGTAATACCAACCGAATAATTCTCCCTCGTTATAACTATCAGGTCCAGTAGGAACGGCCTAACTCCTTCCCTGTACCTAGCGCACTCCCAGACATGCTGTTGCAGGGCCCTCAAGTGCATTCATTTTAAGGATGCGCTCTCCGATGTTCCTGTCAGCGCCCGCTCAACATCCCAATCTACTTTTGGGAAAGTAATATCTCCTACTATACAAACGCCTTGTGAGTGCCTGTATATGTGATCTAGAGAGCCTAGGAGTGTCTGGTTCTCCTCGAGCGTGCATTTAGGGCTTCTGTAGGCTCCTGTTGTGCTTAACCTTCTTGGAGGTAGAACCAATGATATTGAAAACAGCTGCATGTTCCGATTGCACTGCACTAGCTTTTCTTCATTGTGGAGTGTATCCCGTCTGACTAGGTGTGGTGATCTAGGCCTACGTGGTGACGCCTGCCCTAGAGCTGCTCGTTACAGTTTCTGGACTGAACAAGGTACGCATATCGCGCGCGGTTTGAATTTTTAAAGTGCTCCTGAGTGTAATTCGTTCTTAAGTGCGAAGTGACGATATTCCGTATCGGTGTCATTGCCTTAGTTTTAATNAAAGGTCACTCCACAGTCGTTTTGGTCAGGTTTGAGGAGTGAAGTACTTTTCTCTTTTTGCACGGTTTTACTGTTTACTGCCCACGACACCTTCGTGTTCTATTTTTGTCTTTTACAGTGCGAAAGAAACCTTTTGTGTACATT
>UZAN01047441.1:1535-12590 GCA_900618425.1 Echinostoma caproni
TGGGAATGATGTCCGGGGAACGGTTAGTCTATATATCAGGAGAACTTATATGTTACTGGGATTTAAACGCAAAGTTTCTGAGTAGGTGTCAAGTGATTGAAGTCAATATCATAGGTGTGTGCTCTAGGTCAGGTCTGAGGTTCGAATCCTACCGCCGCCATCCAACTTGGCGTAGCTTCGATGTCACACGGCTCAGTACCACGCCTCTTCTGTGATTGAAGATGATGAACACATCATCCACGTATCTTTTATAGGAAAATGTTCCCTTGATTACCTTGTCCAGCTGTTTCAATCATACCCGTGAAAATGTCAGCCAGGATAGGATCAAGGGGGTTACCCATCGCCACACCGTCCGTCTATCGGAATGCGGTACCTTGAAACTAGAAGCGCACGTTTTCAGTGCACAGTAAAATGAGGGGTTTCAATAGCAACGGAGGCATGCTAAAGTTGAGGTTCTCTCGATTGGTGAATTCGCAGATGAAATCTTCGGTTTCATGTAGGGGGACATTTGTGAACAATGAGGTAGCATCAAAGGAACACATCGTTTTACCAGATAAATTCAAACTGGACAACATATCGCAAAGGAATCACGTGATGTGTGATTGCCTAGGCGTTTGTGTATACTGGCTGAAGGACTTCTATGAGCCACTTGGCTAGTTTGTGGTAGGGCGAATCATGCATGGACTATATGGGCCTTAAAGGGACCGATGGTTTGTGTTTTTGGTAACCCGTAAAGAATCGGTGTATGATAACCTATGGGCTTCAGTTCTTTCATTTGCGCCGCAGTGATAAAACCATGTAGCATGAGAATTTGTAACTCACGTATTATCTGTTTCTCTATCAATTGAACATAATCCAGGGTGAGGTCTGGTTTGAACTTGTACTTATCGTCCAAGATTTCCATCATTTTGGCAATGTATTCATTCCTATCCATGACAACTACGCCATGCCCCCTGTCAGGTTTTAGCACTATCAGATATGGATTGCTCCGTAGTTGTTTCAGCGCTTACTGTTCTTGTTTCGTCATGCAATTTTGGTGAGTGGGACCATGAAGAAAGCTGTGGGCGAGGTCTACTAGCTTGGATTTAAGCCAGTTTCGGTTATCCTTGCTTGATGGGAGCAGGTTACCGAGTTGCTCATTGAAACGCTCGAACTCTGCTTGGACGTAAATTTTATCGATTTGCTTTGGAGGGTACTTGAAATTAAATTGTTTAATGGTTATGTAGCGGAACGTTTATTGAATTTGTTATCGAGAGATGTACCTGTTCCACATTTATTATGCAGGTCTCTGACATGAGCAGCTCCCGTTTCATTGGGTTCTACAGCCACGATCAGCTAGTTTCCATAAATGAGTTCATGTTACTCTGAGTAGGTGTAAATGTGGATTAGTTGGCGGTCTCAATCCGCCTTAGATACAAATAACCGTATGTGTACGTGTGTTCGATTTCGAAAACTTGAACATCGATTACATGATTGCACATGTTCATCTATCTTCAACGCGCTCTTATCGATTTGTTGAATCGATTTCCATTAGGAAAGGATTTACTTATCCTTGCCTACGAATACCGGTGATACATGTGACTTCGTTCCGATGACTTTTGTGCCTCGGCCTCCCTGTAACTGTTATATTCCTGCTGTGCTACGGTTCTTTCAGCTCTGCTTTATGGCTGCGATAACTTGAATTTGAGAGTTGAAGATATCCGTCGACTGGGCGTTTTCGACTATCGGTGTTTATGCAGTTTAGTCCACGGGGGATGGAGTGAACGGGTTAGTAATATGAAGGTAAGCCGTCATGTGTTTGTGAGTCTATCAGAGATAAACCTGCTAGCACGTCGAATCGAGATTCGTGGGCTTCGCTGGCTAGGACACGTATTGCGTATGCCCAGCCATCGTCTGCCGCACCGCACTTTATTCGATGTAGCCGCTCCGAGCTATAGGCAACCATGTGCCGGTTAACAGATGACGTGGAGGTGAGGCATGAACAAATACACAGAGCCATTAGGTAAAGTAGATGTATATATATATACATATATATATATATATATATACTGTTCGCTTGCTTTAAATCTGTCATTTTGGGTTATTTCCAGGTGTGCGGTAAAAATGCTGCTGTCGTGAGATTCACAATTGTTTGAATAGCATGAGTCGAGCCCTGGTGCTATCACGCGGTCCCAAATCCCCCAGTCCGATCCGGTCAATCGAATAGACTTAATACTTTTCCGGCCTCATCCAAGTTTCTCGCACGTGTTCCAATATTTCCTTAGGTATTTGTTTGCCACTGTGTCTGTGTGATGCTGTCAAATGCATAGGCAAAACTGACTGAATATCGAGACTGAGAAGTCACACACACACAGACCGTATCACTTATGTCATGACCGCCAACCGCAAGTATTCAGTTAACTGCGTGAACCACCGTCAACAGAAACACATCTACTACGGGTAATTAAGCAGTGATCAGGCTACTGATGCTGAAAATAGCTGTGTGCAGTTGATACATGGGGAAATGGGAAATTTCGCGATGTGAAACGTTTCCAGTTATTATTATTATTAATTAATTACCAATTATCAATGACGACGAATAACCGACAGTTCTTTGCATGGAATGAAAGTGTTACGTCACGCTGTTTGTCCCCTCCCCCCCTGGGAAACCCGTGATAGCCGAAGTGAAAGTTGTGCTTTGTGCACAGTTCTCTTATCTGGTACTATCTCTCAGCCATCGGTTTTCCGTACTGTTGAAACGATAGAGCCTTTTCCATACATTCGATTTAAGGTTGTCCTTATTGCAGATGCATGTGACACTAGGTAATGTACAACAAGGATCACTTCCGCCTATCGTGCTGTTTAATAGTCCCTTTAGCGACAAATCGAATACCGCAGAACGGTACTGCAAAGAAAATCGAAAATACGCTACTTCTGTGAGTAAAAATGTCGAATATAAAACACAAACGGTGCATAGTTTTGCATTCCCAAACCGTGAAATAAATCGAAAATGTTCTGACCAAGTTTTGTAGCATCAACGTTCGTTAACCTGAAGATATTCCGATACTTTCTGATCTGACTCGTCTACATGTGTATGAACGTCAAGCCTAAAGAGCTGCGGGTTGTGGCTCAAGCTTGATGGGAAAAGGTGTAGCTTGTGGATAGGGTTTACAGTGTCAAAGCTTTTCAAACTAATCGTCCCCCCACACTTCTCTTTATCCGACGTTATAGGAATGAACTGGATGGTGTATTTTGCGTTAGATTGTTTGAACAAATATGTCGCGGGTGAGGTCGAACGGCTGTTATCAGAAAGGGGCAGGTCTCAGATTTGTGGCCTATCACCCGTCGGGTGTCCTTCCGGTCGCACACTGAAGCAAGTGGTAGATTACATTGGTTGAAGCATGTGCTACGCATACCACCAAATAGATTGACATGGTGAGTGATGTTCGCCGAGGCAGGTAGTGGGTGGAAAAAAGCCAAGGGTGGTCAAACTAAGACCTAGTATGAGAGTATGAAAACCCTAACTAGAGGGCTGGGTCACATAGGTCTCCTTAGGCCCCCTGAATGGAGACCTCGTGATCAGCGTAATCACGAATTGGAGACACTGAGTGATATGACTGGGAGTTGTAAACAGTGGCGTTTGTGCATCTTGTCAATTTCCTGGCAACATTAACCCATTGAAGTTCTCCATCTGCTCTTTGATTCTAATTTCAACTCTCCTGTTTACTATCGTTCATCCAAATGCGAAGCTGAAAGACAGCAACCAAAACTGGCGCACGAAATTGCATGATTGTCTAAACTGCAACTGAAAACACCAACCCACGAATGACAGTTACTCGATTGGACGGCGCCCCAAGACCGGTCCTGTATTCATCAACCAAGTGGACAGTATGTAATGCTCGGCTGTTTGAGTTAAGACAATATGAAAACAGTATTTCACGATAGGTCACGATTGTATTTGTGCACAGAAGAGAGCGACTTGAATGAAGGATTGGGTCCTATAACGGTCATTTCCTGTGAACGCCGGTGTTTCCCAAGGTTCCATACTTTCGCCCACCATCTTTCTTTTATTCATCAACGATCTTTTATCCCAAACCTCTAATCCTATCCACTGCTTTACCGATGATGCCACTCTCCATTGTTCTTTTTCTTACCCCACACTCCTTCAAGCTAATACCAAAATCGATCACAATCCTAATGTCATTAGTGCTTCTCTGGCCTCCGATCTCGGACTAACCTCCGTATGCGGTTCGACCAACCATTTGTGTTTCAATGCTTCCAAAACTTCTCTCCTCTCAGTCTCCCTTAAGCATGTCTCCTTTTATCCTCAATCGATTTTTGATTCTCTGTCCCTTTGTTCCACAAATTCTCTCTTCCTCCTGGGTTTATCCATAAATTCTTCTCTGTTGGTCCCCTTTTATTTCTACACGTACCTGTCGTGCTGCACGCAACGTTGGTTTTCTATTCCGCGCAAAGCGCTTGTTTACACCGAGGCATCTCCATTTATAGAGAGCTCAAATTCGCCCGATGCTTGAATACTGCAGTCACTTACGGGGTGGAGCTTCGTATTCAGCTGTTTCTCTCCTCGACCGTGTTCAGCGTAAAGCCATCCGGCTGATCGACGAACCGTCTTTAACTTCCAACCTGCAGTCGCTTTTCGAACGCCGGGTATTTGCTTTGTTATCTCTTTTTTACCGTTATTATTTTGGTTTCTGCTCTGCCGAACTCGCTTCAGCGGTTCCTCTTTCACTGACCTACTCTCGTCCGTNTCCGTCTCCTCCTCAGATGGGCAGTCACCCTTATCAGGTTTCTGTCCCTAGATGTCGGACTTTTATCTTTCAATCTTCTTTTTCCGCCAGGACTGTGAAATTCCCGTTTCCGTGTTTCCAAGCTCTTGTAACCTTACCCGTTTCAAAAGCAGGATTAACAAATTGAATGTTCCCTCACATACCTCCTCCTTATTGTATTTCATTGTTTATGGGGTTTACCCCTTTTGCTGTAAATCACTTCGTGTGTAATAAAAAAAAATGTCTGGTAGTACGTATTCCCGATACTTTGCACTAAGAATTCATAATCCAACTTTCAGTATAGTAATTGATCGTTACATTATCCCATCCAGTCGTTCTAACTGGACACTTGACTGTGGGTCATAGGCGGTCCCCCTGGTTTCCTGTGGAAGAACTTCTTTAGTTCTTCTGACATGAAGGACTGGAACCCCAATCCGGATGTATGCCAGATAAGATAAGTATATGCACTGCACTTATTGCACATTTATGATATAAAACTATGTACGCTGTTAAGTATACATATTGGCTATATACGGGGCTAATGAATATCCCTAGTGGGACACGTATGACATTAGCCGGGACCCAACCGTCCCTGGTACTAACGCCGCTAAGCAATTCGTTTCACGGTTATTTGTAAAATTCTTCTCATCACGTGACATTGGTCCCCATCAGGCTTTCACAATCCCTTTTCTCTTTATCTGACAACTCGCATTACATTGCATTCCGTCCTTCCGATCGATAACATCCGCCCGCGCGTTGCATACGACGCAAATTCAGCTAGTTATTCCCCTCTCCAATGTAGCTTTGTGGTTCCCTCGATGATGTGGCCGTGACAACAGGTGCGGTGGCTATTCAGAAACTTGCCCTCGTGAAGCCGTTCACCGTGTTTCCCAGGAAGTTGAAGCTTGTGTTTTTATCTGATGTTTCCGCATATTACTTTGTCGTAACTTCTTTTGCCTAAACTCACGGGCCCCTAAGATGATGGACTGAATTGGACAAACATGTTCGCTCATTTTCGAGAAGATTGTTATTCCATTTCAGCACAGCTGACCAACTTTCATTTCACAGTTGTACCAGTTCGGATGGGAAATATGTGTCCTTCCCTCGTGGATGCAAAAACTACTTGTCTGAAACGTTATGTTGCAAACTTACGATACACCCCCCCACTCAGTGTATTTCTGATCGTATTTAGATCACATGCTTTCTTGTGATAGGCTATATGATGTAATCTCGGTGTGTTTGTGTGTGTTTAATCATTTGTTTCTTCCCAGTTGGCTAAGTGAGCGACCGTGGGAGTGGTTTTCATTTCCTTCACAACGTGATTTCTGGTACTCCCTGACCCAATAGACCACCCACCTCACTCACCTCAAAACGGGATATAACATGCTATTGAGCCGAATGGCAGCGAAACCTCACCAGTGATGACCGGATTCGATTCTTCCATATCTTTCATATTTTCCCCCTAAATCGATTGACGATTAGAAGCTGGCCAAACAAACGAAAATGTTTGAACTCCTTGATGTGTGTATGTGTATTCGTTCCAGGTGGTATGTCACTGTCTTTCGGAATGCTTACCCTATAGAGCGGTGCAAAAAATCATACCGGTTGTCATGGTGCTCTTACATTTGAGCTGTTTCTGTTTCTACAACTGTTGTGTAGCGCATTTGCACGCACGCACACAACACACACTGGTTTCAGAATGTACCGAAGTTTCCCGGGGATTGGACGAAGGCTGTTGCAACATTAGGAAGCGATAAAATCAATAACTATTGTATGAATCTATCGTTTGATGATTTTCCACTATTTCGTGAGTAAAAGAGTGCTTGAGTGAGTAATCGTTTTCTGATATTTCTCTTCATGCTCTTATCGGTCGTTTACTGAAAAAAGTTTACATTAATGACGACCAGTAACTCAGTTTGGAGTTATTAATTAGACGCAGGGTTTAGAACACTGTCGAAAAGCGTAGATAACATCTATCCATGTGTTCGAACCCCATCGAGGCTGCTGGACTTGTCACAATTCAAGCAATAAACCAGTTTCTGTCTTATTAGCTGTTTTTGTCGAAATGAACGCTTACCATCTAGGCAAGTCTGGTCACTTTTAGGTCGTCATGACGACCGGACACAATAGGTAACCGAGTTAGTCTAATAAGACTTGTTGAAGCACACGTTCACTTGGGTTTAAATTTAAGAGTGTTTGTTGTGTGTAGAAATAGTTCAAAGCTGGTCAAGTTCATTAATGTAAGGGGTAATGTCGTAGTCTTACTTAGGAGGGTAAAACAAGAAGCGATATTACAACACCAACGTAAACGCCTCTGCAAAAAATCTAACCACATATTGAACTGATTTAATAGCACACCATGGATGAAAAATTTTTCAACTGTGTTCTTTCTTTTATTTTTGAGATACGGAAGAAAAACTAGTACAGCTTTCCGTTCGAAGCATCTTACTCATTCGGCCTTGATGAAGTCAACAATGAGTGAGGCTTAAAATAATGTACTGTACGGTGATGTACGAAAGATGCATAAACACATAAAGCGTTTTAGTAGATTATTTTCTGAACACTTGTCAAGCTAAATCACTCGAGGGTACAGATAGTGTTCTATCACCTTTTTGCACCTTGACGGAAAGGGAACTCAATTCTTATGTGTCAATTTTGACTTTGAAGAACTTATTTGTTTGTAAATAAGCATCTTATATCCTTTTATTTCCACTAGGTGATCAATTTGATTCTACCCTGTAAACTCACGTTCGGATCAGTTGCGTATGCCGCAATATTAACCAGGAGAGGGGGAGCCATCCTTGGTTTCATTTGTTTTTATGAGTCCTGGTTGCCCAGTTCAAATTACGCAAAACTGAAAATTACATGCCCCGTAATGTAATATTTTTATATTGAATAATATGGTGTGGTAAATAACAGACGGGGCGAGCCGCATAGTCACGGGGACCTGCTGTTTAGGGATGGAAACCGACAACCTAAGCCCCGCGGGACTTGGAGTGGCGACCACATAAGGCCCCACCAGGTTAGGCCTAGTATTGAACTGGACGATAGCAACGTTTCCTACCACCAAAGTCGGGTGGCGGTGGCGGTGGCTGGGCTCGAACCTCGGACCATAGGGTCTAAAGCACGCCGGTGACAGTGATTATCCCACTGCGTCACTATCACCCTATTGCCATCAATCCTCGTAGAATATTGTATGTTCATCCCTTTGATAGTTGAGAACTATAAATTGCCTTCAGTTAAAAGCTAAGATCCGCAGATGTTTCAAAATTGTCGACTGTGAGACAACAGCTGCTGAATTCGGGACACCACGGTAAACTTATTCTTTCTGCCAAGGCAAATGCAATACACCTCAACCCGGACTGTTTGTNGTTTGTTAGGGACACTAAAGCCAAATGAAAATGCCTATACAGATAGAAAGAGCTTCGAAACTAAAGGAAGGCGAAGCATTAGCACATTGGTGGGCGTACTCAAATAACAGAGCGAGAGCGAGAGAGATCGAATCGGTCAGGTGACACGAGGACTTTGCTTTATCTTGAGAACTCCCAGGGGCCAATCAGGACGGAAAGGGGGAGGTAGGGAAGAGACACGAGCAACACTTGAGCATGCAAATGTGTCTGATCTGAGTAAACAGTAATGACAGAGAGAGAGAGAGATCACATGTCAAAATTAAGATTCAAGCGATTAAACACAACAGAGACGTTATTATCACTAATGTTTCAGTGGTGAGTGAATGAGCCGAAATACTGCCTGAATTGATGGAACAAAACACAATCCAGGCAAGCCTGAGCAGAAAGTTCAAATCCTCGGAGTAACGTGATTCTGAACTCATCGTTCTCGAGACCGATCAGTAGAATGGAAATGGGTCCAGTTACTCCATACCGTATACGTTGAGCTATTTTTTTGTGTGTGAAGACTTGTTTGTTGACTGGCTTTGTGTGTGCACTGTTACTTTAAGACCAACGTGATTGGTAATAGAGAGGTAAGATCAACGCTCTAATTCTGAACAAGTCACGATTTGTGTCTCGTTTATCCACATCTTTTGTAGTTTATCGTGCTCCCACGTGAACAGAACACGATCAACTGTTGAGTGCATCTTTCTCCTTATTAATCATTTAGTCTAAAGTGACACAAAACTTCGTCCGTCCCTTCCCCCCCCCCCNACACACACACCGCTTCTTCGCTCTATTTGCCTCCCTATCAAACGAAACAGATTTGGTAGTTATGCAACTAATTCGGTAAGTCATACGATGCATTGCAATTTTATTTGTTTTCAATGCCCACGATGCCGTAATAAAAGTGACGATCCCGGTCACTTCAGTTATTCAAATCGATTTTGGTGTCTGTCTGTCTATCTGTAGCAACTGAGGCACTGACATACGAATGCGTTCTCTTTTGGTTTCAGACCAATGAGTAAGTCCCTTTCCTTTCCATCGTTTCGCCAAAAATCATTCACGACCATTGTTTTCGTATTTTGTGTTTGGTAAAGAAATAGATCGAACCTTTATCAAGGTTGCTGTATATACCTCCCTCGATAAAGATCCTTATCATCATCATCATCATCCTTTGACCATCCTCGCTTGGTCATAGAACAATCAAATCAGCAAATGAAATGTGAGGAATTTAGCCTGCAGTTTGAAACTCGCGCTAATGTTTCGATACACATATTTGAATGTAGTAAAAGTAGATATACTTCAGTTTGGATGCTGAGGGTAAATTTCACGTTATAATCACCTGGTTGAGCGTAAAGAGCAAAAATGTTATACGTTGGAAGAAATACGGAAGGGCGAAGATTGTCCCATAAGTTTGTGGTTCTAGGGACACAACAGGTGACCGGGAATTAGAGATGTAACAAATGGGTACATTCACTCGGAATTAATAACCGGTCATTGGTGTACGGGACGTAAGAATATGGAAAGGTGGAAACTGGACGGATGAGGGTAGTTCGATAGAAACAGTACCAGGCTAGTAACGGTAGAATACAGATAAGAATGGGGATTTTGAGCTTTGAATCCCAACTAGGAAATGGAGAAACATCTGGCTCGGAGAAGAATACTGATGTTATGCAACTCGCTAGAGGTATTTAAATAGATGGAAAGTGACCATACAAGTAAGGAATACGGTATATATCTTATTGTGTTTCACATCCGTCTGAAAAACGTTCCTTGATTTACATGTGGCCCGAATACGGCTAGTTTTCCCAGGCCAAGGCAGGTAAATTTTCTTGAGGAACCTAATCGGACGGAGGTGGTACTACGGTTTTTGAGAAGGCTTGATATCAGATAGTACACCAAGTCTTCACTATACCCAGTGTAACCTTATGCGTAAATCTGTGTTTGGCGAGTGCGACGTAGGAAATGAGCACCAGATGGTTAGTGCAGAATGGAATACAGTACTCACGGTCCTCAAACCCTTGGTTTCGCTCCAGATGATGATGATGCAACTAATCAACAATGACCAATTCCATAATCGTTGGGATAACCGATTGGGAGGAGATGGGAAAAGCATTACAGGGGTCTCCGAGATCGCCGCATTTGGTAATGGAAAATATTCCAGTCACGTTCACGTTTTAAGAGTGATTCGGGAGGGGGGGGGTTGGGGTAGGTGTGCAATCACATTCGAACTCGAGAGTCAGCGTATCTCGGGATAACACGATTTGATGACTGTGTCTGGTTGAAATAAGTGATATGAATATATGGCCTGCTGTAGAGCATCTGATTGGTTAGACAGATAAACAGTAGAAGCTGGAGTCCAAAGTTCATTGATAGGTGAATGATATTGGTTTTTCGAACGAGTGAGTGGTACATGAAATAAGCGAATGGTTTAATAATGGACGCGACGTGAAGAGGAACACATGAATTGTGGTGNAGCAAGTAACCAGGACATCCAGCTTGCAGAATGACTGCTTACTCACTGTGCTGATTTGCATGTCGACATACCGCTTCATCACATCCTCAGTGGCATTTCCAAAGTGGTTGCGTACTCGCATGAAACGTTGACAAAACCGAGGGTGGGGGAAGGGGAGAGAAGGCAGCACCGGCGTCTGAACGCTACTTTATTTATACAAACTGCACGCCAATAAGCTCAACTAAAAGCAGTTCATCAGGATTGTATAGTAAATAGATGAAAGCCTTTTGGAAGGACATTGGAGAATCCGGCAGATGAGATCGGAACATTGATATAGAAGCAGCAAAGTCATTCCATGCATAAAAAGAAGCCAGAAAGTCACACTAGTCACCAAATTCGCATCACTTGCGTATGAGTCTGGAATCGAGGGGAGTAGTGAAAC
>UZAN01047441.1:13810-26439 GCA_900618425.1 Echinostoma caproni
GTTCTTCCACGAATCACGTGACCATAATCTTTATAACAAAGAATACCTTTTACGATTGGATAGCGTGCGGGATACTAACAGGTTTATCAGGCGAATTTCCTTACGGAAATTAACAATCAGTACCAACCTCAACCCATGCTTTATTCAAACTGAAACTTTCGAATCAGGTGTAGCTCAATCTAAGGAAACATGTCTCCTATTTGGTTCATTTGTGATTTGATATTGTTCGGTCAAAATGTGATTTGGAAAGACCGATAGTGATTTAGAGTTTTAATTTTTCAAAACTTTTCAAAATTGATACCCTCATTCTCCTTGTTTTCTTCCCCTGTTTTTTCCTCTCCACAAAAGGGTTCCCACTATATACACCTGGTGTCCCAATCAATCGTTGTCTATGTGGTTAGTTTTGCAAATGTTACATCATGATTTTGGACGAAACATTGTTTTATTTTGTTGTCTCATCTCACGACCCATTTGATTCTTTCACTCGAAACGGCCAGAGTTTATCTGTGTTCGATTTTTCTCCGTTTCTAGTCCTATGACTAAACTCAGTAGCAGTATAACAGATATCAGTAGTCTGTTTCACTCACATATACCAAAGAGATTGGAGCTGCGACGCATCAAGTACTCTCCTTCTCTGTGTGTGTGTGTCTGTCTTTGACCATCTCGTAAAAATGAACACCGATCCCGCTCCCTGACCCCCGCAAATGAGTTGCAATCTTCACAACAGCCACTACCTCGTGGGTTTGTACTGGACTTAACAAAAGCTCAAACCCCGAGGAAAGCATGTCTGCATTTTTCTAAACAAGCCTCGCGACAGTTTATTCACAAACTCAATCGAAGTCAACGAAAGATAACAGTCACATAAAACGCTCTGAATGCAAACAGGGTTATTGTTGGTGCGGTGTTCTCCGAGATGGAAGTGTTGTCGTTGTTTGCAGACGTTTCGTAGCCAGACCGAGCAACATCATCAGTGCTTATCCGATTTGCACTGATGATGTTGCTGGCTGGCCTGGCTACGACACGTCTGCGAGCAACAACAACAACACTCCATATTATTTGCAAGAAGGGTTAGTTTAAAACGTCAGATCCGTCCAGTTATACATCACGGCACGGTTGTCACACAATAGCAGTCAGACCAGTTTACTCTGTTCGAAACATATTGGCCGTGAAACCAATACCCAGACAGGCACTGATCCACTAAAAAACGCCAGTTGTTAAAAAAAACGGAGAAAGTCTACTGACTGACCTGATGAAAATGAAGGGGCGGGGAGACGGGGTTGGAACCCACTCACATCCATTCGTTCTAGAGGTGACAATATCGTCAATGTATGGTTTTGTCGAGTTCCACGCCGGCGTCCACTCTTCAGCGTGCGTTCAATGAGACCACTAAGAGACGGACCATTTTATCAAAACCAAATGTTCGCCGGCACTGAACTTGTCGTTTCCGTTTTTTCTCGTCTACAGAAACAGGTTCAAGAGCATGGGCCGATTGTCATTTACTGTTATTATGAACAGACAACGAATGACCGAGTCCATGACTAGCGAAAAACAATGAGTGAAATCATCCACTGACCGCAGCGGAACACGAGCTGTTACCGACTGGTCTGAACAACAGTGTGACTGCCTATAAACGATGCAGTACATTTTTCAATATAACTTTATTAAATCCTCAGTTGAGATTCACACAAAGCATGTATGTATGTACGTATGTATGTGTGTATATATGTATGCATGAATGAATGAATAGCTTTGTTTTTCGTGATACGCGGTGTGTGCGGGGTTCGGAAAATAGCGCAGTGTGATAATCGGAATAGTACTGAATGTAGGAATACGAGAACCCGTAATGGACTGCTCAGAAATGGATTGGCTCCAACCGGAAATGCGGACACCAGTGAAATACACGAGGAATCGATAACAGCAAATACTTATCTTTATTGATGGAATTAGATTATGTTTTATAGAATGTAATAGTCCATATCATTGGTTGAACGAGCATCCTCTAATCACGTAACCGTTTGCATCGACGTATCATATGTACTAACTCGGATGTCATGTTCGCCCGGTGTACCATTGGCCGAGCTTCCTGAACGGTGATTGGATGACATAAAACTGTACCTGGTTGTGCATGGATTGCGGTCACGGAAGTCTGGATCACCACACGCAGCCACTGATAAATCATAATCACAAAAGGACAACTGTTTCAAATGTGCTCAAAAAATATATTCATATTCACTCGTTGCATAACTTTCACGGAGAGGAGAGGATTCAGGTAGATAGATACTTCCATACAAACAGAAAGGACCCTTATTTGCAACACCAGGTACGTTTGTTTGGATAGCTCTTCCAGAACCAGTCCGTTGGTTATTGTGAGGAAAATATACTTCCCGAGTACACAACTATATGAATGAAGTGACAAAATATTACCAAATATGCATGCCTGACGAGCGGTAAGAACCGCGAAACCGGTCTTGTGCTTCCAGAGAAATTGTATCTAGTCCCTCGTGTACTAATTAATGTAATATATCTATATATATCACCGAATTGAGATCAAGCTTCGTTTCAACGAAACAAAAGAATAACAGAATGGGGGCCAAACAGAGTCAGTGAATAACGAAAATAGCAATCTTTTTCCTTGTTTCACCGTACACGTTTTTACATTTTGTGGGTGTTAGTTTATTGGTTTTCTTTATAGGGCATGGATTATAAGCGGACGGACCAAACAGCACTCGCGCAACTGGCCTCTGTTCCGGACCATATGTCCCAGTGTGTCTAATCAACGACAATCCTCAACCCTTTTAGCCCCAACCTGAAAGGCGGGCTGTTACACCAACCGAAACCAAAGCAGAAGCTAGCCTCTTCATATCTCTACACTGTGTCATGGTCTGGCCGCTGCGATATTTCTTCCAGCCTCGCCCAACACGTAAGGAAGAAATCACCCAAAGATAGAAAGTGTGTAGGCATACGCGAAACTCGAAGAAACTATCGAAGGTGGTGTAGATGGATTACTTTTTTTAGAGAAAGTTTATCGACACCAAACTCACGAAGATAAACTTCGTCATTTCTCACTCGGTATTTTCACCAAGCATGGGTAATGCTTAGGAGACGTCGTTGGTTGTATGCGGGAAGTCGATTAACATCTTCCAGTCGGAGGTGCCAGGTTTCGCAACCGTAAAGCAGAACACTAATTACCGAGTCGGTGTAAAACCTTCCCTTAACAGACAGTCGCTTTTCGTGATGTGACCTCCGCCTCGGGTGGTAACTTCAGAGATGGAGAAGCATTTGCAATGATTAACATAAACTGTGTTTAGTTGGTATGATAACATTTACCAATGGACTAGATCAGATGAGAGAACAAGGGGACGGAGTTCCAAAACAAAGATACACCGGAGTTTCGTTTTACTAGAAGTCTGGTAGCAAGAAAGCGCCATCCACCACCAGTATTCACTTGTGTTACAGTCGTCAACTAAGCTAACCCGTAGTTGGCCTGGAGAACAAGGCACAGATCACGTAGCTCTACTGAATGGATCATGCGTCACGTGACAATCTACAATAGAACAATGACTAACAGGTCAACCAATAGGAATGAGCTGTGGGGTCTATGTGCGTGTACGAGCAGGCGAGAGCCCCCGTGTATGCATGTGTATGTGGGTGAGGTAAACACTAGTCTTCGTCTGAGAGATAAGCACCGGTGAGTGGGATGGAGAATTGATCGACTCCATAATTGACGTTGGCACATGTCACAACCTGATAAAACGAAACTTATGATTGCATTTTACAAACTAAAAACAATGAGAATAGTCTTATGTTCTATTTAATTTAATCGACTAATCAGTATAATTTATTCCAACATCTTTGTTGTAATCAGAATGTCAATCACGTAATTGCGGCAAACAAGTTTCATTTGGATTTCAACAATCACCCTATCATATCATACGGAAATGTCCAAGTTATCAGTCGGAGCTTTTGGCAAGTTTAGTCCTACCCGTCCTAAGCGGTGGCTGTTGTATGAAGGTGGTAAATCATTGGGATTGCATAATACAAATTCGAAGTACTCTTTGGTTCCGATAGGGTGGGTTATTCACCAGACCGGAAAGTTCGGAATCACGGTTTCAAGGCTCCTCGAGACGATCCAGCTTGTTTCCGAGCCATTATCTCGATTATCTAGTTTGCAGCGAGACTTCTCGCGATCTGAACGAATAAACCGGCTCCGTTAGAGAATATCCTAGCCGCACACGCTGGGACTTCACCCATTGTCAGAGAGAGAGAGAGAGAGAGAGAGATAAAGAGAGCGGTTCCTTTGGTACAGTGAATCTCAGTTCTAATAGTGTAGTTTGTCTGTGTTTATCTGTCTCTCAACCTTATTCCTTTTTCCGCATGGAATGTAACTACCTGAGAATGCACATAGTGAATTTACTTTTCATTTACTTTTTACCTGAACTATAAGCGTAAAAGCTTACACAAGCTATACAAATACATATTCCATCCCGCCTGTGGTAACTGAATGCAGTTTCGCTCACTCTATTTTTCAGTTAAGAAGAAAGCAAGTACGTTCGAATGATTTTTTTTTAAATGCGCATGTAGTTAGATTCGGGTTTTTCATTGGTTATTTTTTTCCGTGTCTATGCGAATTTCGAGGTCAGAATGTTTGCACATAGTTTGCCCGAAGACGAGTTTCTACACGTTTCGAAATTTTACTTTGTAGAGAGAAAACTCGGAGGAGGTTTTCTGAGTAAGTCTATTTAAATGATAACGGTCTTATTTAAAATGGAGAACAGTATCATCCAATTATATGGTGAAGTTATCAAGTATCATTGCTTACTTGGATGTTTTTATGTGATATACGTGGTAGGCTGCTTTCCTGTCTTCCGGTCATTACTTCAGAGGAAAAACATGCACATAACTGAGTAACCGGCAAACGGAACATGCAGGAAGTACACCATCGCCCTGTTTTCCGATGATAATCGGTTCGAGGCAGTTCGAGCGGTGCTTCCTGGCTGGGATTGCTAGTGTTTCTAAGATGCAATTTGACCCGGAGCGTCCTCAAATCCGACTCTAAATTCAAATTTTATTATTATCATATGTCTTCACACACGTTTGAACTCAAACTGCGTGCGAAACAAATCATGGTACAATAAACCTTGTGAAAATGAAAGACGTTTCATGATTTGCGTGAGGGCGGAATACTGTCAGGTTGCCCAGGCTCAGGCAGGTGAATTTTCCTGAGGAATCCACAACCGGAGCTTTGGACTAGCCAACGCCTGACCAGCCAAGCAGAGGGGCGACATGCGAAAACCGCAATCCATTGGGGGCTGGTCTCTAGTTCATTGGATCCTACACCCTTTGGATGTTGTTAAACGTCCAAGGTGCCCAATCGGGCCGGTGACCACTACCACAACCGAAAAGATGTGTGTGGTTCCTACGCCTCTTCTTCGTTGGTTTGGAATCACGGTTTTTGACCAACTCCCTTAGGTGAACTACCAGTGGTCTACCAAACTGGTAATAGCCCCGAATATCGGCTTTTCGTTTTCACTTTGGTGGGAAAACACCTCCGCCATCACGAAACACTAGTGAGTGGGGCCTCCTCAGCAGAAGCTATTTGAGACGATTGGTCTTTCATTTTAGAAGTGATATTAAACTCTCGTCCATTCAAGTCTTGTGGTGAGTATTGTTGATACGGATAGACTCAAAAAATCATTCCTATGTGAATCATGTGCACATGGATTTATTATTCAGCGTTATTTTCTGTTCATTAATTACTGTCCCGATTACCCTGCAAAGATAATCACATTTTTTTTCTTTGCTTGGATATGTGACCGATAATAGGAAACACATTGTTTACATTCTATCACTGTCTATTATTTCGCCGGATACCCGGGTCCATTGTTATAAATTGTGAAACCCGTGTTGCCCTTTTCTCTCTCTCTCTCTCTCTCTGATCAGCTGCACGACGTTCTCCAGATCGTGCACGGCAGAGACTGTCATCCGATGAAAGTGCACCGCAGGAAACAGAGGATATCTTGTTAACGCTGGCCGACCTTCAAAAACCGTCTGGATTCTGGAAGTTGGATGAGGAATTGGCGAAAACCATTCAGCTGACTGTGGACAAGATCAAATCCACAATTCCGCCACACTGTACGTGGGTTGAACAAATGTGATTTCATTGTCACTAACAGTGTTCATGTAGGTCTCTATGCTATGTGATGGGTGGTCGTTTCGTCAGCGACAGATCTGTAACTGAATCATAACCGTTAGGTCATAGCTGTATGTCATGTGACTGTTTCGGATTGTTCGAACTACTTTGATCTTACGTTGCACGAGTGGAACTGATTCGCCACACTTCCAGTTTTGTGTCTGTTTTCTGTCAACTTTCTTGATGAGCCCAAATGATACACGCGCCGCATACAGGTATCATGGTAGAGGATCAGTCTCTCCAGGGTATGAGTGGAGATCGCGTTTGATCCAATCTATGTGGTACATTGTGCTTAAAGTTCCATGTCTTCGAGTAAACTATTGAGGTGAAGTACTGAAGTTCATACGAAATGATGAGATTACAACAACTGTTTATCGATCTAGATTCGGTTTTCCCGAATTCGAAGATGCATTTGGTGAAATGCCCTACTGGCGTTGATCAGATGCGAAATCCGTTGAGTTTCTAACCAACCAAGATTACTTTGAATCACGAAGTCGAACAAACGGGCATTTCGGATACCCGCGGAATGTGTCCAGTCTGAAAAGACAGGATACGAGCAGATCTCAGGTGTACTGAGAACGTATTTCCATGCATCAGTCCGGTGTCAGATCTGTCGATTGATTCTGATATCGAGTGCAGATCAGACCATTTACGTTATTTGTTCACTGTTTCATTGCTTGACTTCACAAACAAAGAGTGACTGGTACTGTCAGCGCTTCGTGATTTTTAGGTGTAAACTTGATCTCACTTTCTCATCCACAGGGTCCGATAGTGCGAAAGCTCCGGTGGACGAGACAGTCTGGACCACGGCGCTTGTTCTGGTCTTTTTGGAGTTGTCACTCGCGGATCGATCGGACGAATGGTCCTTGTTCTCACGCAAAGCGCGTACGTGGTTAGAGGGACAAGTGCTCAGTAGTGTGAAAGATGCGAAATTAGCAACGGAATCGTGTGATGCAATTTTGCAGAAGGCCAAAACCATACTTCAATCGAAGTAGATCAATTTCTTACTGTTTCAAACATTCGAAATGAATACTTTTGACTTGGTGATTTTATTTTTCAAATCGCATATCATGTGACGATGAGTTATTTCCCCCCCCCNCCCCCCCCCGCCCGCGTGATATTTTGATGCAATGAATAAATTTGTTTGAGTTTTGCTGACTTCCAGCCGAATTGTTCTCTTCCGAATGTGGGATACAGAATTTGGGTTCAAACGAAGGTGACCACCTCTGGTTGTACTTGGAACATCCTCGTTCCTCATGTCTTGAACTTTGTCCCCCTCACTTTCAAGCGATTTGTATTTATCGTTGAAGTACAGCGACCGATCGTAGGCTACAGCAGTGGCGCACAACTCGGCTTGATGCATGTAACTTAGTTATTACGTCCTACAACTAGTTGAAAAATCTCAATCGATCGACAGTGGCCGTGACAGTTTTACGCGTCACTTACAAGCAGACGACAAGTGGAAATGTATCTGTGTTGTGTTCGGTGTAGACCTACGAATTACACGAGCGACTCTAGCCTGACCCGCAACAGGAACGCGGAAAGAGAGAACAAAGGTTGAGACAGCAGTCAGTGTATTTTTTATTAGATATCGATACGCAAATATATAGAACAAATCGCGCATACGAGAACGACGCAGTGATGGACCAATCAATCAGATTGCGTCCTTGGCATATTGATTGATCGATTGATCAAACACTGGCTGATTCGTTCTGTGATCATCCAATCGAGCTCAGTTTGTCTGGAGCGTTGCGAGCGTGCGTGTGGCCTGACTCGGAGGCGTGTGCAATCGGACGGGTTGCTTCAGCTCCGTCATAAAACTTCCCCCTTTTGAGCTCGACGGCTACTCGTAGGATCGTAATCTCGGGTTGATTTGTGTTGCCTCTGTCGCATAAAAACAGAGCTGGTTCAAGAATTAAATATGACAAAGTTTAATAAAAACAGAGAGAGAGAGAGAGGGCAACCCTGTCGAACACCACTTTCCGTGGTGAACTCGGGTGAAAAAGTGCCGTAAGCTTGGACTCGGCTTTGGCAATTATTATAGAGGGATTGTAATATTGAAATAAACTTCTCGAGTACAGCCCTTAGAGCGAGGCAGTGCCAGAGTTTAGAGGGGTCGACTGAGTCAAAAGCCGCTTTCAGATCCAGGAAGACAGAGATGGTGGGTCTACGAAAGTTGTGTCTGTGTTTTAGGATTTGACGAAGAGTAAAGATGTGGTCGATACAATCTCGACCAGGTCTGAAATAAGCCAGGTTCTCAGGTGTGATTTGGAGGAAGAATGTTTGAGACACAATCGTTTTGTTTAATTTTAAGTTTTTTATCCAACTTCTGCTATTTTTTAAAAATTGACAACCGATGTAGTGTTGAATAGCCATTGATAAGCAAGGATTGTGGCCCGTTCAATGCCTTCCTTTCCCCGTTAGAATGTAGAGCCGTGTAGAACACGGTCTCCAAATATTACAAAGCGAATTGGATTCTCGGTGAAACTAAGAAAGTTATAATGGAACACGGAAGTTACCATAACGAAAACCGAAAAGAGATCCAGTGTCGCCTTACTTAATAAATCAGATTTCGTCAGGAAGGTAGCGACAGTTCTGAATAATGAATCGAAGTTCACAGAATTCACTTTCTAGCATATTACGATAAATTAGACAAAAAGGCTCTTAAACACCGCCACTTTCGAACCTATTCAGCCAACGGGGACTATGATTGCACGGTTGTATGGTCTGCCCAAAGTACGTAAGAGTGGAGTACTCCGTCCGGCCAATCCTGGACATGTGCAACTCTCCTTATCATTCTGTAGCTAAATGGTTGACTCCTCTTCTGGAACCGGTGAGAGTGACGTTAGCTTAGCATAGTCTTAAGGATACATTGACACCTTGAGTGGCTTAAATATCATAGATCAAAGATGTTCATGAATGTTCCGATTAGCGAAATAATTGATTATTTGTGTATCTATATCGAAAGTAACGAAATTAACATAGGCCTACAGACTGATTACCTAAAACAATTTTTATTCTGCTGCACTTAAAATGCATATATAATTCAAGTTCAATAAGGAAATCTATCGCCAGAAAGATGGTGTAGTAATGGGGTCCCCGCTATGGCCCTTGTTTGCCGATGTTTTCATGTCTAAAATAGAAAACCGTCCGCTTAAACTACATATTGCTCAACGCGTACTGTACAGACGTTACGTAGACGATGTTTTTTGTGCGTGGTAGATTCTACAACGGACTGCCAACATGTACTAGATCACTTCAGTGCTGTGCATCGCAATCTGAAATTCACAATTAGAAATGAAGCAAACAATCAACTAGCATATTTAGATGTTCACCTAACTCGTTGTGATGATGGGTTCACCAGGCGGTCAGTACGCAGGAAGGCGACTTCGAATGGGCAGTACATTCATTTTCGTAGCTTTGTATCACTCAGTATGAAGAAGAATCTCATACTCTGTTTGGCCAATAGAGCTAGAGTAATTTGCGCGAAGGACATGTTGGTTGAAGAACTCAGAAATGTGCGGAAAAGCTTGGTCCATAGTGGATACTCGAAGTGCTTGCTGGAGTCTGTGATGCAACGACAAAACGCGTTTCCCTAGAGAGTAATCGTTGAGACGTATGTGTACATTTCTTTAGCATTTAAAGGTGACTCCTTGGCAAAGCTTATGCGTAGAAGGCTGTCAAATACCATTAACAAAACGTTCTACGCGGCCAAGCTCCAAACTAGATTCACATTTAGCTCGTTTGTGTATCTACGGATGAAGAATAGAGTGCCCGATTCTGCTACCTCTTTCTGTATTTAATCTCACTTGCTCCTGTGGAGCAAAGTAGTTTGGCCGCAAGACCAGGCGTCTGTCCGAGTGCATCCGTGAGCATCACCCTTCGTGGTTGCGAAGTGGAGCTATTAGGACAATCACAAGTGCGGTCGTGTGGCAACTTGTCGACCCTAATCACATTGAGAAAACGAATCAATTAGCGAACAATTGTTTTCGGGTATTCCTAGTTATGCACTTACATATCATATATCGGAAAAACTCCTAACATAATGCTAGCCCTTGGCTCCATTCAAGGTCACTAATCGGAGGCAGAGAGTGAGGGATGCGTATGTGCGTGTGTGTAAGAATGCTTAGCGTGTTAGTTGATGTGATCTTTCCTCAATTGGGTCAAGTGACACATCTTGTTTTGTCTTGGTTTTCACATCCGGCCAAGGCAATAGGAGTACCTGCACCAGTCTTTTTGGACACATAGGTTGGGGCCTAGTAACCGAATGGCGATCGCCTCAGCCATAGATAGTGTTCAAACTCGGGCAGACTCGATCGATTGGGTGGGATACGATAAACAACATCAAAAGACCATCAAGAGTACCTGAAACCACAAGAGAGCATTGAGTAGGACTTCCTCAGCAGAGGCTGTTCGAGACCCCCAGTCGTACGGGAGCATTGCGCGAGGTGCTTGAGAAGGGTGACCATCCGCAACCCTAGACACCCACCTCCAGACCATACTGAGACTTCTATCTGATATGGCTGGAGGGTTTTGATAGAATCCCTGATTCCAAACCAACCAAGAGAAGGTGTACGAACCACACCCACACCTTTTCGGTTGTGGCAGTGGTCACCGGCTCAATTGGGTGTTGAGGTGTATTAAGCATCTTGGACGTTTGACCCCATCAGAAGGGCGTATGATCCGATAAAATGGATACCAGCTCTCAATGGATTGAGGTTTACACACCGCCCGGCTGTCTCGGGGGTCAGGATTTGGCTAGTCGAAGGATTCGGTTATGGATTCCTCAAGAAAATTCACCTGCCTCGACCCGGGGTAACCTGGCAGTATTCAAGTCATATGCAAATCGTGGAGCGTTTTTCTTTTTCAATAGGATTATTGTACCATGAATGGCTTGACACACAGTCTGTCCTCGAACAACTGTGAAGTATACATAATATTAGTTTAGAGTCGATGAGTTAGTTTTATGACCTGAATAATGTACGTGGAGTTGAAACTCACTTGTTACAAATTAGCAAAATTAGACGGTTTCTTTTAGATGAAAACTTCCACCAGTAGTTCATAAATAAGCCGAACGTACCACAACGACTAAGCCAAACAGAACCGCTAAAGTGGCTTGCTTTATTTGGATGATGATGTTTGTATTCCACCACTAAATCTTTAGAGTTTTTCCAGTTTTTTGTTGTTGATTTGATTCGGTCTTACTTAGAGGAATCAGAGTGGTGGACTCAAAAGTTCGAGAACTGATTAGTAGGATAGAGAACCTGAACCATTCAGGGTATCACGGACGCTGTACAAGTATCAGGTGAAATATGAATGAAAGAAAAACTACCTTATCGTCCAGCAAGGGTAATCAAAACTGAAGAATATAATCTAATCACGAGGGAAAGAGTGTTTGTATCTTGCACCACATCAGCAATCGATAGCTGTGTAATACAAGGTGATAACGCAGCCCATAATCGACCCGCACTTACGAGTGAGTTAAAAACAAAGAGTCAGACAGGAAAGCTTCGATAATCCGCCAGCTGATCAGACCCCCAAAACCACTGAGCATGCGTGGGATCTTCGTTGTCCGAGAATATTGCCCGGGCTTAACAGATTGCAAAGTGATTTTTGATCAAAATGTTGAACAATTGACCGGTTGAGAATACAATACCGTGACATGTGTCAACGTCGATTATGCCATCGACCTATTCTCCGTCTCACTCTCAGACAAAGACCAGTGTTTACGTCACCACATACACATGCACACACGCACACAGGCAACACGACTCATTCCTGTTGGTTGACCTGTTAGTCATTGTCCTACTGTAGATTGCCACGTGACGCATGATCCATTCAGTAAAGCTACGTGCTCTGGACTATACGTGTTCTGTGCCTTGTTCTCCGGGCTAACCGGATTGAGACTGTAACATTTGGCAATGGGGATGGGATACGAACCCACGCGGGGAAACCCCAACGGATTAGCAAATCAAGTTACTTCGACAACATCTCGGTTCGGAAGGCCAAAGGCATTTTGATGCTCTACGTATTTATGAGAAAAATTCTCTGGATGACGCATTGAAAGCTCTTGATGGACTTTGGGGCCTTCGAGTGCATGTGCATACAGCCCGTTTTACATTACGCAAATTGCACCAACAACCGAATGAGACGGCTGATGATTTCATTTTACGTATTTAGCAGACCCTTCCAGATTGCCGTTATCATGAAGTACCACCATCCAAGTTCGAAGAAGTCATAGCAACTCAGTGCTTACTGGCAGGAGTCTTGGACGATAAAGCTCAGAAATGACTTCTATCGACGGATGACGGTGCACTCATTTGGGAGAAAGCTTGCGGTACTGTCCATCAACACGAAAACGTAACCAAACAGCTCACTTATTACATAAGGAATCACCGGAGATTATTCAAGTACTCACACCGGATAAATCTGCACAAGT